>APFE031251772.1:46014-115291 GCA_000404065.3 Pinus taeda
TATATACCAAGCCTATGAGCCAAATATCATGGTAAATAAAAGAGATATGGTAAATATATAAAAATATAAATAAACCAGAGGTATGGTAAATAAATAAAACCTTTTTTATATTTCCTCCATAAACCTCTTTATACTTGCTAACACTCAAAAAATAGGTTTTGTTTAGGTGACGCCTATGGGCTAAATACCATAAGCCAAATTATTATCAATACCATACAAAAAACGCAGTATCAACCCTAATATTAATATTAAAATACTAAGTATTTTACAATATTAATATCATTAAATTTAATAACTTTCGATTAATACAATATTAAATTTGTTATATTATAATATATGTTAATATATGATGATATATTAACTCTAGATATATATGGGAGAGAAGAACAAAGACATAGAGTGATAGAGGTGAGAGAGAGGGAGATGAGTAAGAGATGTAGAGAAGGGTAAGAGAGAGAGAGGGAGACACAAAGATGGAGGGGGGGAGAGAGAACGAGAGAGGGAGAGATATAGTGAGAGAACTAGAGGGCGAAGAGAGAGAGAGATATGGTGGAAGAGAGAGGAAGCTAGGAGAGAATGGGAGAGAGAGGAATTGCAAGAGAGGAAGATAAAGGGAGGGAAGAAGAAAGACATAGAGAATGAGAAGTGGAGAGAGAGGGAGTGACAAGGGAGAGATGGAGAGAGAGAGTATGTTTAGGGGTGACATAAAGAGACAAAGGAAGAGAGATAGAGAGAAGGGGGGGAGAGAAGGAGAGGGAGGGATATAGTAACATAGTTGGAGAGAGAAACAGAGACAGAGACAGAGAGTGATGGGGGAAGAGAGAGATAGAGAGAGAAAATTGGAGGGGGGGAGAGAGAGAGAGGAAGAATGAGAGATAAGACTTGAGAGAGAGGAGGAGAGTGATAGGCGAAGATAGAGGATTGGAGGGCAAAGAGAGAGAGTGGTGGGGGAAGAGAGAGGGAGGGAGGAGAGAGGGAGGGAGGAGAGGAAGGGAGAGAGAGGAAGTACGAGAGAGCAGACTTGAGAGAGAGGAGAGAGGGAGGGAAGAAGAAATACATAAAGAGTGAGAAGTGGAGAGAGAGAAGGGTTGACAAGGGAGAGATGAAGAGAGCGTGTGTATGTTTGGGGGTGAGACAAAGAGACAAATAAGGAAAGAAGGAGAAAATGGGGGAGAGAGGGAAGGATGGAGGGAAGAAGAAATACATAAAGAGTGAGAAGTGGAAAGAGAGAAGGGTTGACAAGGGAGAGATGAAGAGAGCGTGTGTATGTTTGGGGGTGAGACAAAGAGACAAATAAGGAAAGAAGGAGAAAATGGGGGAGAGAGGGAAGGATATAGTAACAGAGAGAGAGAGAGAGAGAGAGAGAGAGAGAGTGAGTGAGTGGAGAGAGGGAGGGAAAAAGAGATGGAGTTGGAGGGTGGGAGAGGGAGGTAAGAATAAAGAAATAGAGAGAGAAAGATGGAGAGAAAGAGGGGGAGTGATAAGAAATATGGAGAGAGAGGGAGAGAGGATAACAAGAGGGAAGAGAGATAGAAGCGGGGGAGAGGGAGAGAAGGGGAAGAGAGAGAGATGGAGGGAAAGGAGGAGACATGGATAGATAGATAGATTGGAGAAAGAGAGTTTATGTTTTGGGGGTGATATAGAAAGACAAAGGGAGATAGAGATATAGATGGAAAGTGAAGAGAGGGAAGAAGAGAGAGATGGAGAGAAAGAGGGAGGGACAGAGAGATTGATAGATATGGACTGAGAGAGCATGTGTGTTTGGGGGGTTGAGATAGAGAGACAAAGATGGAGAGATGGAGGGAGATATATATGTATATATAGATGGAGGGGGGGAGAGGGAAGAATATTTATTGCACTAGTTGAATTGGTTTCAATTTAAATGCATCGATTTTAGTGTAGATCTTGATTTCTAATGATATTTGATTGCTTGCACTAGATGCATTGATTTCAATGTAGATGATTTCTAATCCTATTTGATTGCTTTCACTGAATGCATTGATTTCAGTGTAGATGGTGATTTCTGATCCTATTTGATCGCTTGCACTAGATGCATTGATTTCAATGTAGATGTTGATTTCTAATAATATTTGATTGCTTGCACTAGATGCATTGATTTCAATGTAGATGATTTCTAATCCTATTTTATTGTTTACACTAAATGCATTGATTTTAGTGTAGATGGTGATTTCTAATCCTATTTGATTGCTTGCAGTAGATGCATTGATTTCAGTGTAGATGTTCGTTTATAATCATATTTTCTTACTTGCACTAGATGCATTGATTTCAATGTAGATGTTGGTTTATAACTTATTTTCTTACTTGCACTAGATGTATTGATTTGAGTGTAAATGTTGATTTCTAATCGTATTTCATCGCTTGCATTAGATGCATTAATTTCAGTGTAAATGTTGTTTTCTAATCTTATTTGATTTCTTGCATTAGATGCATTGACTTCAGTGTAGATTTTAATTTGTGATTTGATGTACTTGGATGTATGATGGTACATTAATTTTGAAGTGATTGGATTATTATTATGCATTGATCTTAGTTTAAGCATACAAAATTACTGACAATGTACATTGATTTTTGTGTTATAGTAATTCAACCTATTAATATTGGAGAGAAAGAGAGAAAATGTATGATGCTTACTACAATACCTCAAGCTAAAGATTTAAATGGTTTACGATTTAACCTGTCATGTCATTTTCATGTCATTGTCATATAATCAATATGAAAAGACAACAAAAGTAACAAGGATGACAATAAGAATAGAAGAAAATAGTTTGAGATTAATCACAATGAAAGACTATTTGCAATTTACTATATTCTTATTTCTGTATTCAAGCTTCTCTGATCCATAATGAATTAAACAAAGTCTTTCGGTAGAAATCACATGAGAGAATTTTCTTTTTGTTCAAATATAGTCGTTACTTGAAATTATGTCTCTACATTGCTCTCCATTTAAGCCTTTGCCATGGTTTGCCTCTTCATCTGGTCCTGATGATGAACCACACTTGTTGGTTTGAAACGTGCCAGCCAAAAAAATTCTCTCATGTGATTTCTACCGAAAGACTTTCAGCCACACACGAATGAAACCCCTAGATGGATCTTAACTCTGGATCTATCAAGCCCATAAAGGGATCAAATCTCTAGAGGTGCAAACCTTTCCTCAAGTTTTGCACCTCTAGAGATTTGATCCAAGGGTGAGATTTGATCCCTCTCGGCGCTTGATAGATATGGATTTAAGATGGATCTAGGCTAGTAGTTAATATAAAGTTGTCTGTCATGTAAAAATAATGTAATTGATATTATATTATATGTAACTTATTCTATGTTTAGTTGACATGTAATAATTAAAACAAAAATATATTGATAACAAAAAAATTGATGTTAGTTATAAATAAAATATTTCAATATTAAATAACATAGTTTTATATGAAATTTATTTAAAGAAAAAAAATTTACAAAGTAATTTAAATTAAAAAATCTCTTATATTTTTATTTTTTATTGTAAAATTTTCTCATATTTTCACTTTTTATTGTAAGGGATATGTATAATTTATTGCATTCTTATTATGCAATTGAATATATAACGTTTACAAATACTAATAACATATATAAAGAGAGAATTCTTATCCTATTAATAAGTGTTTTAGGGAGATGTAATTCATTCATTTTTTAATACTAAATTGACATGTAATAATTTAAATGTGAATATAATATATAGAGATAAATAAACATGCAACATTTTAAAAAATATTTGTAACAAAAATAATTATGTAAAGACGCAAAAGAGATTTCTATGGATATATGTTTTCTACTTCCAAATATGATTGAGACATGTGTTAACATTTTAATGTGTAGAATATCAATCATAAATAATATATATATGACATTGAAATATTTTATTTATAATATATATAAAGAGATAGAATTCTTATTCAATTAATAGAATATATTAGACGTAATGTTTAACATTTAACATTCTTAAATCAATGTCGGCCCACATTTTTAATCTAATGTCGGCCCTATTTAAAAATCAATCTAATTATTACTATGTATAAACAAAATATAAATTTAAAATATAAAGATGTTTACAAACACTCAAAAAAGATGTATGGTAAATAAATAAAAATGTAAATAAACTAGAGGTATGGTAAATAAATACAATTTTTTTTATATTTACTCCAGAGATATGGTAAATAAATAAAAATATAAATAAACTAGAGGTACTGTAAACAAATAAAACCTCCTTTTATATTTATTCCATAAACCTCTTTATATTTAAAGAAAACTCAAAAAAAAAATGTTTTATTTAGGTGCAACCTATGAGTCATACCGTGGGACAAACAATATTTAATACCATGGGCCAAATACCATATTTATAAAAGAGGTATGGTAAATATATAAATATAAAAGAGGTATAAAGAGGTATGAAAAATAAATAAAAATATATCAAATAGAATTAGAAAATCAACATCTAATTATATACCAAGTCTATGGGCCAAATACCATGGTAAATAAAAAAATGTGATAAATAAATAAAAATACAAATAAACGAGAGGTATGGCAAATAAATAAAACCTCTTTTTATATTTCCTCCATAAACTTCTTTATACTTACTAACACTCAAAAAATAGGTTTTCTTTAGGTGACCCCTATGGGCCAAATACCATAGGCCAAATTATTATTAATACCATACCAAAAAAAACAGTGTTAACCCTAACATTAATAATAATATTATTATTAAATAAAATATTCATATTAATATATTATAATTTTAATATTATTAAATTTAATAACTTTGGATTAGTACAATATTAAATTTGTTATATTATAATATATATGATATATATTAACTCTAGATATATATGGGAGGGAAGAACAAAGACATAGAGTGATAGAGGTAGAGAGATAAGGGGTGATAAGGGAGAGATGGAGATAAACTTAAGGATAGGGGAGAGGAAGAATGAAGAGAGAGAGAGAGAGGGAGATGAGTGAGAGATGGAGATAAACTTAAGGATAAGGGAGAGGGGGAATGAAGAGCGAGAGAGAGGGAGATGAGTGAGAGATGTAGAGAAGGGTAAGAAAGGGAGAGGGAGACGCAAAGTTGGAAGGGGAGAGAGAGCAGGAGAGAGGGAGGGATATAGTGAGAGGATTGGAGGGCAGAGAGAGAGAGAGAGAGAGATGATGGAAGAGAGAGGAAGGTAGGAGAGAAAGGGAGAGAGAGGAATTGCAAGAGAGGAGGAGAAAGGGAGGGAAGAAGAAAGACATAGAGAGTAAGAAGTGGAGCGAGAGGGAGTGACAAGGGAGAGATGGAGAGAGAGAGAGAGAGTATGTTTAGGGGTGAGATAAAGAGACAAAGAAAGAGTGATAGAGAGAAGGGGGGAGAGAAGGAGAGGGAGGGATATAGTAACATAGTTGGAGAGAGAGAGAGAGAGAGAGAGAGAATATGGGGGAAGAGGGGCGATTGGAGACTAGAGTAGTACATGTGTCTATCACCCCTCCTATCTGAAGTGTCAAACATCCTGCCATCTCTGATAGTGTCATATCTATCTAACCTATGTCTACTACGAGACCTGCGGCCATATGCCCCATTAATTTTGTCGTCATGTCCATGGTTGATTCGAAGAGATCCCTTTCGCTACAAATATGAAAAACTATGAAGTAATATCACATTCACTTATTCTTGTTTCTCTTGTGCCTGCATGATTTTGTCATTGTCTTCTTTGCAACTCCTTATTTCTTCCTTCAGGATTCTCAATGTGTCTACCAAGTCAGAAGAGTGCCCCACACCACGTTGCCCATCTGACATAGGGAGATTCTATGTAGTCTAACACCTTGCTGGCCATCTTATCTCTTTCCTGCAAGGCATACTATGTCAGCTAAACCAAATCACCATAAATCAACATACCTTAGCATAACTCGAGGAGGATTTCTGGCCTACAAGATCATCAAATCAACATGATGCATGTACAAAATAACCATAAAAACATATAGACATATATCAACAAGTGCATCAACACATAACCATCACACTAACTAGGGTTCAGTCATCAATGGAAAGCCATAGCAACAATGCATGCTATGACAACAACCATTACTTTGGTATACACATTGCCTCATGCAACTATCCACCTGCATAAGCAATGCCTAATCAACTACACATACACATAACCGCATGTAGTCAAGCATAAGTGATCAAATCTTGTAATCAACCTACAAGAATGATGCATGTAATCAATTAACCAAGAATGCAACCCAATGTAGAAGGATGTAATCAAGCTGCATATAACTATATACTCATGACGATGCAATCCATAAAATCGACATCAAGTTCCTCATAATAACCTTACTACTACCATGATCAATATGATACAGTGCAACAAGCACATAGAATGCAAGTGTAAGAGCCACACACGCAACTAACATGCATGCATGACCAACACATTCACCTATATATTTAGCACCAATTATGACCCAAAGAGAGCGCAACCATTCTCTAAAACCAATTTGTAACACCCCCCTCCCAAGTCTACCTAAAGTAACCATGCCAGTGGGGGTAAACATGAGGATAGGTGCTACTATGATCAAATTCGACCTCCTATGTCACCTAAGGAAGTGGAATCGATGGAACATCACATACAGTCATCCAACATCATCAAAAGAACCCTCAGGAAACAAGTCAGGCACTCAGAAAGTTTGTCTTTGGGTCCCACTACTATTCTGCAGCTCTTAGGCCATAGTTGATTTCATGTTATGGGCAAGAGAGCAACCAAAAACCAAAAGTCACTCTCACAAGCCTGCTTGCTAGCGATTGTGGACCAAAATTGCTAGTTTTGTGCCAGTGACCCTAAGATTTAAGCCACTTTACTAGCCTAGAATCCTAGCCTTTGTCCAAAACTTGTTGTAACTTATAGAATTCATTAAAAACATGATAACAATGTTGATCAATCAAAAATAACCCTCAGGACTAGGCCTGAGCATCCCTAACCGAGACTGAAATTCTATCAAACACTTGGTATCAATGCAACCTACAGGTCTAGGATACAAGACATGGCATAAACGACTGAAACAACTTATGAAACATAACCAGAAGGATCACCTCCTTCTCCTTTAAACTACTACATCATCAATTAGGTCTTGCATCCATCCATTTAACAGTTACAAGTAAATATATGAAATAACGATGACATAAACCAATAATTCAACCATGCTTATAACCAACATAAAATCATATAAATATCATATTTATGACAACCATTAAATCCACGTATAAATCAATGCAAAAGTAAGAGAACTTAGCTTTTATTAAACATAGGCAAATATGACCAAGTTCAAGACTTCTACATACCAGCTAACTATAGACATGGCTGAACCAAATCTCTCTTTCAGCTAGTCACCCCCATGCCATATTCCAAGCATAAATGTGGGATCTCATAAAACAACTAGAGGAATCTAGAGGTTAAAGCACCTCCACCCTCATCAAACCATGATCATACCAAAACCAATGCTTCAATCACAATCGAACATAACTTGGAATGCCAGTTGGAATCCATCACTATCCTTGAGGAATTTTTTGTCTCCTTGTCTCTCAAGATTTACCACAATCTAAACCCGAATCACTAGGCCCTAAACTGAGATTTCTCCCTCAGGTTGTACTGTGTATCCTTGTTACACATCAATTTGTCACCAGGACACTTGATCAGTTTATGTGTCTTTTTACCATCCGTGAACATGTTTGATTGAACTCCCTTAGAAGTCAAACATCCAAAAATATCTTGAAGGAGATGGGAATTTTGGAATAATAGCTGTCACACCTTGTCAAGTTTTGCCTACGCCGATTTTCCTAGTTATTCTCGCACATTCGTTGGAATTAACTTTGAAAACAACACAAAGATGCCCTCTATTTGCCACTATAAACCCACACATGTGAATTCAAGAAAGTAAAAATAAAAAGTACATTCTAGAAACATAGTTGCTGAATATTTCCCAACTGAAAGCTTCCAGGTGATGACTACTCGAACTATAACCCTCATATGATGCATCTTAATCCATTTCCTCAAGGAAACCTAATCCCTCAATTAGGGGATCTTACCCTCATCCCTTGGATCTGAAGCTTTTTCCTCTTGGCCTATAAAATGAATAGAGGGTAGAGGGTTTGAGGAGGTCAGAACTCAGAGAGGATAAACTTATGCTACTAGTTTGAGATTGGAAAGCTTGTCATCTAAGGAGGATATTGAAGGCATTTGGGAGGAACCTCATGGAATCAAGGCGAAAGTTGTAAGGCTCCTCTTTATCTTTGATTAATACAAATGAACATTTTTCCCCATTGGTTTGTCTTATTGGAATAATGAATGGTTTATAATTGTTTAAGATGTTTATTAAGGCATATTCAATTCCTAATCTCCTTGATCAATAGTTTAATTTTGTTTGGATTATTATATCGCATATGCTCTTGATCCTTTTATGGTTTATGGTTGTAGAACTTATCAAGCATTGAGGAGTTGCATAAAGCCACAACAATGGATCTTCATCAAGCATTTTGTGAAATAGGTAAGAGGCTCATCCATTAGCTTTAATTCTTATAATTCAAACAAGTCCAACTTAGGGGAAGAGTTAGTTCAATTGTACTACTTGTTTCTAGTTTTCGTCAAGGATCTAGGGAGATCACTCTTGTCCGCAAGAGGGATTTATCTGATGTAACAAATTGGTGACCATACTGAGGAACGTTTATGTTCTCTTCCTTTTCCTTAGTTTTTCTTTATGATCCTTATGGTTTATCTTGACTTGAGTCTTTATGAACTAATGACCTTTCAGATATGTGTGGTTGATTTCTTGAATTTTTATTTTTTCTTGGGTCTATGAGATATGCGTTGTTTTCATTCACCAACAGAGCACAGTTCTATGCTAGTTTTCCCTTAGCAATCAGGCGCATGTGCACTCTGTTTTGTATTACTGACATGCGCAGGCTTTAGGAATTTTTTAAATTTTGGCTTTTGCTTCAACCTAGACTTGAGTTTGATTTTTTGGAAGTGTCATTATCTTTGTTTGGACTGTCTTATGCTTCTTTTGAACTTGTTTGAGTGCTTTTTAAATATTTTTTGAGAATTAGATCTCTTTGAAGAAACTGGTTAGGGTTTTGTGTGGTTGGTTTGTCGATTGATCAAGACAAGTTATGTTGTCCTTCTACTTGTGATATCCTTATTTTGTTCTATCAAATACACTAGTTAACTTTAATATATTGCTTATTTGTGTTCAAACTCATATTGAATTGCAAATTAGGGTTTCTTGGGATCTAGTGCTTTTGTGAAGGAATTGTTGTCGCTTTTGTTTGATAAAGGAAATTGTTGCTTTCAATTTTGGGAATTTCCCACAATTACACTGTTGTTATCATTAAATCAAAGCATTCATAGGGAAAATGTGTTTATCCTCCAACTCTCTTGATTGAGTTCTGTGTGCTTGAAAGTTTTGAGTGATAAATGATAGAGTATTATGGCTTTATTTGATATTTAGGGAAATTTGAAGCTTGGTTTTTTTTTTTTTTTCTCTGCATTTTCATTGCATTAGGATGGAATTGGTTGTTATGAAAGTTGGAAAAGTTGTGGGTTTTATATTTCATTTTGGAAAAATCAAAGAAACTCTTTCTTTCCTCTAAATAGGATTTCATCGAATTTGAAAGTTGAAAATTGCATATTTGAGTGCCTTAAGATTTTGAGTTGTGTCATAACATCATGAGTTTCACCTCTATTACCTATTGAGTAAATAACAACTTAATAATACAACGTTAATTAAAATTCATCTAGAATTTTATATTTTTTAGGGCCCTTGCCACCTATAATAGCTTAAGTGTAGGGCTTTGGAATATGGAAGGAAGTAAACTTTCCAAAGCTACAAACAAATAATAGAATCTTGAGTTAGGGAGAGAAAATCCAATTATTTCAATTTTGCTTTAGGAATCTCTTCTTGTACATGATTTAAGCACGAGATCATGTCAAATCTGGTGAAGTGATCGTACCCACTTCATCAGCCAAGATATAGTGATTTGCACGTATTACAACTGTATCGAAAGGTACTTGGGTCACTTGAAAGTAAACCTCCAATTGATCATGTGGAGGAGCCTTCAAGGGGATTGAGCTTGTTACTCTGCCCTTGCGTGTACGTCTAATCTACGACTGCCCCCCAGGTAAAATTGTTGTATTTGGTAAACTTAGTGACTATAATCCTAAGGCTCTGATGAGTCTCATCATTGAGTAATTATTTGGGCCTTAATTAGCCTTATATTTTTCTTATGAGATGAGTTAGAGTTGGATATTTTGCTTTGTGGTCTAATGTGCATGTAATGCAGGAATAAAGGATAAAAGCAAAGGAAATGCAGCGATAAAAGGTAAAAGCAAGGAACTATGGTAAAAGACCTTGGTAAAAACTCGAATGAGATAAGGGAGAGGAATTACAGGAGGTAAATCCTCCTCATTTATTGCCCATCCATTCCAATATCCCTCCATTAGCTGAAAGTACAAACAGCCAAATCTGAAGTACTAAAAGACAACCAAGCAAGTGGAAGTACAAGCAGCCTCCCTACTAGAAGGCAGCCGAGCTAGTGAAAGTGAAAGGACAAGTTACCATTACGTTGGGAGCTGTACCTCCCTAATTTTGAGGGAATTCGTTGAGACTTTAGATGTATAAATAAAGAGGCTTAGAACCTTATTTTTTGTAGCCAGTCAGTTAGTTACCAGTCAGCTAGATAGTCAGCCAGTCAATTAGCAAGGATTCGAACTTCTACTTTGTAACAGTTTTGATGTAATACAATTTTTGATAATGAAGATGAGTTTTGATTTGAACCAACATTGAGTTAACTCAGAGCGCTGAAGCTCTTGGATTAGGGCCCAACCCTAGCAGCCAAAGCTCCTCTTTATTGTATTGTTAAGTAGCACAACTTCCTGCTTTTTGTTCATTTGTTTAATCAGATGCATTCTCATTACAACAACAGCGTAGATTCATGCTTTCGGTTCATTAACTTAAGCAATTCATTTCCATTATAGCAGTAGCATAGATGCATGGTGTGATTGTTCATTTGGTTAAGTAGATGCATGTTCATTATAGTCGTTCAGCATAGATTCATGGCTTTCCTGTTCATTTACTGAGTGGTTGCAGTTTCATTACAGCGAGGTAGAATAGAGTAGTTGTGTTTCAGTTTGTTCCCTTCATGCTTTCATCTAGCAGTAGGTTGGAAAAGAAAAAGGTCCACAAGGTTTTTCACAGGTGTTTCGGTCTCACCTCCTCCCTCTGGGACTATGGTGTGAGGAAGAAACCCTGCAGCAACCCCAAAAACACGGGGTTTTGATTTTTCATGGAGTTTGTCATTTAATCGAGGCACTGGAGTCATTTCATATTGCTCTGTTCCCCTAACCTTCATCTGCTCGTTTCCTCTCTTTCTGTCATCGAACCTCACTCGCATACCCCTTTCATTCTCCTGCAGCATGAAAATCTCAGCGAAAGCTGTTCATCCATGTTCAACCGATTTTTAACCATCAAACGCCTTTCATAAGCCAAATCGTCCATTTGCTACCCAATCCACTTTTTGCGTTTGACTTTCTACCTTTATAATCCCCACCGTCGATCTGCCTTATCAGATCCGATGGTTATCGCGCACTCGCTCGCCAACCTGCTCGGTCACCTCTCCACCGTAGATCTGCCTTGCTAGATCCGTCGGCCCTCGTGCCATATCACATGGATTTCTTTTCGACCGTTATCGGGTTGAGAGTGCGCGATATGGGCGGTTTCCCCGTGCTACGTGTTGGCCAGGGAGTCTAACCTCGTGAATTCTCAAAATACCATTTATGGTTTTGAGGGCACGTGAGATACATCTTACCACCCTCCAAACCCACTCGTCCTTTCCACGCATTTCTTTTCGTGCTCCAACCTCCACCGTCGATCTGCCCTGCCAAATCTGGCAGCTGTCGCTTCACCCGATCGCCAACTAGCTTAGCCGATCTCTGCCATTCATCTGTCGCTCGCCTCCACGATATAATCTCAGCCATCCATTCTATTAGTCCACCATGTCTGCCCATTTGCCTATGTACCCTCCTACTGTCCGTTCGTTTGCCCTCCACCTGCCTAATACAACGGTCCTCATGCGTTGTTGCTCATTACGTTCTCTTTCCACCATTTTGATTTCTGACCCTTTTTCCGCTTAAAAAAAGACCTAGCCCAGTTTCCATTGTTCAACCCTTGGCCTAGTTTTGGTGCTTTTTGCTTCTACAACTTAAATAGCAGTAGTAGGTTAGTGTTAATTTCTGATTCTACTTAGCGTAGTTGTGTGATTGGTTAGCTAGGGTTTATGTGAGTTAGGCTTGCATGTTGTTTTCTACATTTCTACAGTATAATATCCCTCCCCTAGACTAGGTTTTCTCTCCTTCCATCAAAATCAAGCTTCTTCTGACTCTATAGAAGTCTGGCTTAGAACCCCTGGGGTCTCTTGCAAGATGAGCAGTGATAACAGGCAGTACCTTCACCTCTACTTGTGTATATAGCACAGTCACCTCCAAGTTTGTACGAACCCCGGGTTGATAAGTAAAGCTGGTAGCCCTGGGAGTTGCAACATTCTTACTGCAATACCTAGGCTCATCAGGCTCTACCTAAGGGGACGACAGAGGGAAGGTCCTAATGTGCTTGGAACATATGTTGACTAGACTCACTTGGACTTTTTGGAGGGTAATCTTTGCTTGAGATGGTTTATAGAAAAGTTACTTGCACTAGACTATTTCATTAAGCAGGTTGTCAGGGTAACTATTTCCAGATGCTCATTTCTATAAAGCTTTTCACCTTGATCACTGTGACATTGGATTTCATCACTAACTAGTAATTATTGATCTCCGTGAAGAGTTAGTTTGTATGGTTTGAACTCCTAGATTTTTAGCGTGTATTACTTTTTGTGTTGTTTTTACTTTTTAGAGACTTTAGGTGTAATTTAGATATTGTGTGATTTATTAATTGAAAAAATTTCATTGTGGCAAAATTACCGAGACAATCACATAGAATACTTGGGGACCCCCTTGAGTATACACCGAGTCAGTTAGAAAAGATCGAAGTTGAGAAGTCTAAATCATCGGGATCCAGAACTGTAGCAGAAACTAAAACTTATACTAATATAGAGTTTGATGTAAAAGGAATTGAGGTCAATCAACTGGAAACACCTACTATCTTAGGTCTTGAAGTGACAAAAACTGAACTTGATCAAACTCAGAAAATAGAATCACACTCAGGAGAAACTGATTTACAAATTACTGAACTCATTCAAACTAAATCAGATACTGAAGACTTTTTAGATACAAATCCCATTTCTGAACCAAATATTGGCAAACCTGAGTCTGATATTTTTGAACCTGAATCATATACACCTGCTACAATGCATATTCTAGATCCTCCACATTCACAGTGTGTGAAACTCATTATTATCAATAGTCTCCCTCTTGGTCTCATTAGCATCGAAGAAATTATTTCAGACGAAGAGGAAGAACTAATAGTTTCTACTAGTGAACCAACAAACATTTCAGAGCTTTTGTTTAGATCTCTTCACCCTGACCCTTAGTATTTCACACCCTTAAACTTTTTAGGAAAATGGATTCCACGAGACACGACTCCTTACTGTATCGTACCAGATTTTGACTGGTCTATGATGGCTTCGAGAACTACCTCATCAGACACATCTATGTCCTCTACTTCTTTGGAGTCAACATTATATGGTGTTTTTCTACTGCCTGAATATCACTCTCTTGTTGGAGCTTATGTAGGATATTCTTCCTCAAATCAAACTCCAAACATGTCAACTAGTGTAATTAATCCTACTAATGGAGGTTTGACATCTGAACAACTTATTAATATGATTTCTGGGAATGTTGGTAATCATCAAATCAACCCAACAGGTGGTTATTACCTACCTTGTGGGCAACCATCATATCCTCCACCTAGAGGACAACCTTTAGTCGGATCCTACCCTACAGTTGGGGGGAAACCCCGTGATGGATATTATCTTAATTATTGTCAAATGCCTCAATCTGGTTTTGGTCAACCTATTATGCCTCAACTCGCCATTGGAATGCCTTACCCTGGAATGAATACAATATGGAACCCTTCATTAAATCAACAGTGACTTCCAGTTGCTTCTCACGTGGCCATGTATCAACATGTTCAACCTATTAGACAACCTATACAGCAATTACCTTTCCAAGGTATGCCTTTTCAAGTCCAACCAATTGCCCAAGTTAATCCATCAACACCTACCCAGCAACCACTCTAGCATCATGTCCTGAGTACTCCTCAAACATCAGTTCAGTATGTTGTACCAACAACTGTTCAGAATCTAGGTTCGGGTTCACCTCAAACTCCCATTCTAGGAGTATCACAAGTACCTATCCCACTTACATCACAAGTAACGATGCAATCACTTGTTCAATCTATCCTCAGGTATCTAGTATTCAAATTATTCTTACAATTCATTCCATATTCCAAATACCTGTTGTACAACCAAATCTTCCATATATGCAAGTGTCGTTTCAAGGGAAACCTTTACAAGTTCAACCCCAGAGTCAGTTTGCTCAAGGCTCACCTTTTCAAACTCAATTTCTCCAAGGTCAACCTTTGCAAAATCAACCTGTTTAAGGACAGTTCATTCAAGGTCAAATGGGTCAGATTACTCTGTTTCAGAATCAACCCTACCCAAGTCATACATTTCAAGTACCAATGCAACTACAATACAATATGGCTCATTTTGGATATCCAAGAGGTGTGCAGATTCCAACTGCTTAGGTTATTTCAGGATAGCCTAGGTATCCTCCTCCCAGTACAGGACTCATCCCTTAGGGTTATCAGTATGCACATCATGATCCTATCCGCCAGTTGCCTTTCATTGCAACTTCGCATTTTCCTGACCTCACTCGGTTAATTAATGATCCTCTTCTTTATATACCGTTTTGGCCAACCATTCCTACTAGGCTACGTAGTGACATCCCTAAGTTTGAAAGTAAGTCAGGTGAAGACCCATCAAATCATGTTATGATCTATCATCTTTGTTGCACGTAAAACTCATTAATCGACAATTCTATTAGATTATGATTTTTTCAACGAACCTTAACTAGTTGAGCAACCAAATGGTATGTAGAATTACCACAAGCTTCCTTCAATACATTTAACACCCTTTCTATAGCCTTTTGGACACATTTTCAGTTGCCCATTCGATATAATAATGGAACTAAACTTTTAACCTCTTTAAAACAATCAACCCATATCTCAGATCATATTCATGAATGGAGACGAAGATGTGGTTTTATTAAAGTTTACATTCCAGACCAGATTTTAGTCGAATGGTTCATAAAATCTCTTCTACCAGTAATAAATAAAGATGTTGCCAAAGGAGGTGTTGTAACTGAGGAGCAAGTAATAGCTTGTGCTCAATACCTTGATCTTGTTTATACTCAGTTTGGTACTTTTTATGAAAATATCCCAGATTTACCCCACCCTGGTCAAACTAATCCAACCCTTACAAGATCACATGTCGTTGATGGTATGATTGGTTATGTGAGCCAAAAATCTAAGAATACAAAGAAGAATTCTAAAAAAACTAAGATTTTGGCTCTATCTGATTCACCGGAAGAAGATCCTTCTCCTTAAATTACTTCAAAAAGTAACGTCATAGAATCATATACCAGCAAAGGTAAGAAATTCAGAAGTAAGAAAAAGGGAAAAGAGAAAGTTAAACAAGGCACTCATTCTAAGGAGAAATCAAACAAGAATGAACCATCTGATGAAAAGAAGAAACCTCGTTATCCTTGCTTAATTTGTGATGAAGATCATTACACCAAGGAGTGCCCACATTGCTCCGAAGTTTCTAATTTTATCATGGGTTCACCCACTCCTGTTGTTTTGAAGGATCCATTTCCTCCTCAAGACAACAAAATGGTTTCTCATGACTAATCCTCCTCATCCATATTGACAGATATCATGATGATGTCTTCTAAAGTTATGGTAGCAACGAGATCCAAAGATTATGCATCAAAGAGTCTTGTTGAAGATGGAGATGATTCCAGTCCAGCTGGTCAAGCTTCCACATCTACTCCTCCTCCTTCTAAACCATTACACATTGAAAAACCAAGCCATGATATGATAATTCGTTTGTCTCCTAAGGGTTTTCTTCGAAAGTCATCCTTTAACCCTCATGCTAGGGCTGCTCATAACTATAACATTGTCGAAGATTTTTCAGTGTCACCTTCGGCAATGTTGTATTTTGAAGTACTGCAGACTTCTATAGCACAAAGAAAGTTATTATTATCAGCAATTGGAGCAGTAGATCCTCATGACTCCAACTTGATTTTATTTTTTTATTTTATCTCAAGAATCATGTCCCATGTCTCCCACACCAACTAGCTTTTCAGATACCAGTTCATGTCAAAACTTGACGAGTTTTTCGAACAGTGATTGACAAAGGAGCATCAACATGTATTATGTCCATTTCATGTTGGAGAGCTTTAGGACCTCCAAAAATCAATCAATCTCCCACAACTTTAAAATCCTTTGATGGAAGAGGTTTTCGTCCTTACGATATTCTAAATGATTTACTAATCGAATTAGAGGGTAAAACGGTTACAATAAAAGTTGAGGTTGTTGATGCTCAACTTGACTATAACCTTTTGTTTGGTAGGAGCTCAACTTATGCCATGGGAGCAGTAGTCTCATCATATTTTAGGATGATCATCCTTCTTCACAAAGGAAGAATTGTGAAGGTGGACCAATTTTCATACTATACCTCAGATTCTAATTCCACTAGTAGTGTGCCTTTTGTTGGAAAATCAACAATACTGGATGAAGAAGTTAGTGTCGGTCTTCTCAATGACTCATATTTGATGGGGACTTTCGCATTCCCTCCACACAATTTCCCTCGTAATTATGTCCAGATTAACATGATTACATCAAGTACTTTCGAATCAGGAGATCTGCGGAAAGTACCTTTAGAGTCAAAATTAGTCTTATATGGCAGTGAGATGCCTCGTAGCCCTTTTGAGTTGGCTTATGAGGAAATTCAGTCTTTTTCCAACTCATCAACATCTGGAAACAATTGAATGAATACGATTATTGGTGAATATTCTCATTTGTCGTGCTTGGAACCTATAATCTTTATGCTTGGAACCTGCAATCTTTATGCCTAATCCTCTTAACACAAAATTTTTAACTGATGAAGGGATTATGGAAGTTATGACCTTAGAAGAAATGCCATGGGATGATACTCTTCACCATTCCACCTTCTTGCCATATTTTGACAAAATTGAGAATAATTTCTCATCTATGTTTTCATCTAAGACTCTTAGTGATCCTCAATGTCCAATATCTACCCTTTCTTCCGATTTTGAACAAAATTTAGGGAACATATCAGCAATGATACCCATAGACATCTCTATGAAACTAGGGATAACTGGAAATATTCATATAAGAGATTCTTGTTCTTTAGAAGAGATTCAGACTTATAAAGCCCTATTTCAGGAATTTCACGACATCTTTGTCTGGTCATACGAAGAAATGTCAGGAATTGACCCTAGCATAGTCGTACATGAGATAAAAACTTATCTGGATGCTAAGCCTGTTAGACAACGATTACATCCTATACATCCACGAAGAGTTGTCGCTATCAAAACTGAGGTTGAAAAACTGTTGAAAGTAGGATTCATTTACCTCGTTCCTTTGACTGATTAGGTATCACACATTGTACCTGTTAATAAAAAACAAGGAACTATTCGAGTATGCGTCGATTACAAAGATATCAATAAAGCTTGTCCCAAAGACAATTATCCAACTTCGTATATCAACCAGATTGTTCACGATTGCACCGTGAATGAAATTTTTTCATTCATGGATGGATTTTCCAGCTACAATCATATAAACGTACTCCCCATCGATCAGTATCAAAACCGCGTTTACATGCCCATGGGGGACTTTTGCTTATCGCAAACTCCCATTTGGTATGAAAAATGTTGGCGAAACTTTTCAGTGAGCAATGTATTATGCATTCCATGATATCAAGCATATTGTTCAACCTTATTTAGATGACCTGCCAGCTCATTCAATGAAAAGGCAAGATCACCTATTGCACTTAAAAGCAATTTTCATTAGGTGTAGGCACTACAATATTCACTTGAATTTGCACAAATGTGTTTTTTTGTGTACAATCAAGTCAATTTCTAGGTTTCATCGTTTCGAAATAGGGCATTCGTCTTGACCCCCTTAAGGTATAGGTGAATCTGAATTTGCCTTCTCCTTCTAGCCTTCCATAACTCCAGAATTTGCAAGGGAAATCAAACTTTTTGCGTAGATTCATCCACAATTATGCCGAACTAACCCAAGGTTTTACTCGACTATTGAAAAAGGGAATTCCATTTTTCTAGGATGAGATTTTTGATAAAGCTTTTGATGCATTAAAACATGCACCAACCAATTCACCGTTACTGTATCCACCTTATTATAATCGATATTACTTTTTGAACCTAGCTACGTCTGATGCCACTATTAGTATGGTGTTAGTCCAAGAGGATGATTCTAGCAGTGAACATGTGATTTATTATTTGAGTAGAAATCTCACTAAAATTGAGATTAAATATGCACATGTGGAGAAGCTAGTCTTGGCAACTATTCAAGTTGTTCAACAATTTCGTCACTATATACTTCTCTGAAAAACAACTGTCATTTTAGATTGCAAGCCTATGATGTACATTCTTACTAAGCAATTGCTAGGGGCAAATACTCCAAATGGATAATTATATTGCAAGAGTTTGATTTAGAATTTGAACGATCTAAATGAAAAAAATCTTTGGTTTTCGCCGAACTATTGTGTGAATTTCCTCATACTGATATAGAAACTGTAGTAGAATATTCCTTTGCTCATGAATCTCTCATTCTTATTAGTATGTCAAATTCATGGTATGGAGATATCATTATATATCTCCAAACCCAAACTTTTATGCCTGATTTACCTAAACCTGATCATCATTCAATTCGATACCAATCCCAACAATAACAGATTGTTGGTGACAATCTTTACCGTCGTGTTACCGATTCTATCTTTCAGCGTTGTTTGACTCTCCAAGAGGCTGAAAAAGCATTAAGTGACTACCATTCTAGAGCATGTGGTGTTCATATGTCTGGGTATGCTACTTACCAAAAGATATTACGTGTCGGTTATTTTTGGACTTCAATGTTTAAAGATTGCATTATTGCAATTCGCAAATGTCATAATTTCCAAATCTACGATCGCAAAATGCGGACACCTGCAACTCCTCTTAACCCTATCATAGTTGTCGGTCCTTTTGAAAAATGGGTCATTGATTTCATCACTTGTAACCTTCACTCAGATGGGGGGCATGGGTATATTATCCTTGTAGTTGATTACTTTATGAAATGGGTCGAGACGATGCCTACATATAAAGACAACGACGAAACTGTAGCAATTTTCATTTTTAATCATGTGATTGCTAGGTTTGGTGTCCCACAACCTATTATTATGGACCATGGTAGTCATTTTCATAACTTTATGATGGTTGAACTATTAACACAACTCGGCCTACGCCATGACAACTTTATTCCTCACTATCCATAAGCTAATGGTCAAGTCGAAGTTGTCAATAAATTTTAACAAATATGATTAAACAAATAGTTGGTATTCATAAAGGAAACTAGCATTCCATGCTCTTTTTAGCATTGTGGGCTTACCAAACTACTGCAAAAACATCAACAAGTTTTACTCCGTTCCAACTTGTTTATGGTTTAGAAGCAATATTTCCCATTGAATGTGAAATCCCATCTCTGAAACTAGCTATCGAATTACTACCTATTACCTATGAAGACGAAGAACATTTTGTACATTTAGCACTTTTAGACGAAAATCATCATGATGTCGCATTGGCTAGCGAAGCTCACAAAAAACGAGTCAAAGCTTAATTCAATCATAACATAAATCCTTGTTCATATTCAGAAGGTGACCTAGTCTTGGTTTATGATCAAGCTCATGACAAGTTAGGTGCGGGAAAGTTCGAACCCATGTGGCATGGCCCTTACATCATAAAAAGCATGTTAGCTAAAGGAGCCTATGATCTAGTTGATTATAATATTATTCCTTTAGGAAAGCCCAGAAATGGTCTTTACCTAAAGAAATATTATGCATAAAATTTTAGTGGAGATTTGTACATTATTTACCATTTTTTAGGTGTGTGTGATAGTTAATGATTTTTAGATTTTCTATTACTCCTACTTATCTTGTTTTTCACTTGATTTGTAGATGTTGACATTCCCTCATACTTACATTGGCTTTGCTGATGGCGCTAGTCGTAGTACTCATAATTTATCTTCCGCAATGTGGGCTATCTATTCACCTAGTCATGAGCTAGTCTTTATTCATGGAATATGCCTTGGTCAAACAATAAATAACATAGCAGAATATAGTGCAGTCATTGAGCTATTATCTGATGCCATCACATTTGGCATTCAACGTTTGATTATTAGGTTAGATTCGCAGCTTGTAGTATTACATTTAAACATTGTCTATGCACTAAGAAGTCCAACAATGTTAAGAATTTTTTTACTGTTCTGTCTTATGGAAAGGAAATTTGATTATATCGATTATCAACACATTCCAAGATATTTAAACACATTGACAGATGCATTGGCTAATCATGTGTTAAATAGACATTTGCGACATTTTTAAATTAAAACAATATTCATTCATATATTGATCAAGATAAACTGTAGGCAAAAGTGGTATTTTTCATTAAAATAGAGTTTGCATAGAAGTGTGTCTGAAAAATATGTCATCTGAGGACATAAGGCCTCATGGCCTTTATTTTCCGAACAAGCTGGCAAAAAAAGTCAAAATATGGTCGTGGAAACTAGAACAGCTAAGCATGATGATGCTCATGATAGCAAACAACAGCACAAGCAACTCAACACAATAATCATCTAAGTGGCCCTAGAACCCCAATTGCATGTCTCTGATATCATAGAGGAATGTCATTCATCCCAGTCTTTGGGATATCTAAAGTTAACCTCTCTAGGTTGTGCTCCAGCTTTGTCAAAATCTCTACTGCCTTTGGATTAGTTGTCATAGCTACTATAGGTTGCTCGCCTCATCTTTCAAATTGCCTCAGCCCTGCTGGTCAGTTTAGGCCCACATATGCACATGCATTTAGGATAATAGTCTTTGAAGACAAAAAACACATAAAAAGATTAAAAATTGAAAACATGTCAAAATGAGAAATTCTCACCTAGGTCACCCCATTGAGATCCAGCTAGAAGTGGGATATTGGGATCACCTCTGTAATCCATCCTGGCATATGGAAAGTCTTTAATCGAAATGATTTACTGCCTAACCAGTCAAAATACTCAGGAGTATACCTCACTATCAGTCCATCGCCTCCATGACGTGCCATCAGTGCAACCCACCTCTCATACATGAATCCCTAGGATCACCCTCATCTGCTAGAATCTATCGTGGTCGGAGAAGAGGAATAAGAATGATGCCATAACTAAAGTTCTTCAGTTTCCCATTCTTGCATCTAGTCAGTTGTCCCTTCATGTTTATAATTACTGCCTCACACCAATTGAACATCGTGGATTCCCAACATTCCACGGCTGTCTGCATCTGTGCCCACGTGTCTAAATGAAGGGCAACACTGCCACACAACTTGCTAGCAATGAAAGTAATGGTCCTCAGGGGAAATAGCTCATTGGTCTGAATATCAATTATGACATCCTTGGGTGGTGCACCTCTACAAAAATGTCATAGATACCCATTAGTAGTATCTCCTCTTGTCCTCTGTCCAAATAATAAAATATCGACTCCTCGATAAGAGAGCCCAGTCAAGAAATAGATATCATCGACGTCAATGGTAACACAATGATCTTTGATCACGAAACATTGTTCTTGGACATTCCAGGTTCTTACTAGCCACGTCATCAAATCTACCTGAGCTTTCATCCCAGGAATGAGCTAGTATTTCAGGAGGCCACAAGTTCTTAGAGTCTGCATGGTAGTTGGATCTGCCAAAGCTGCCAAATCCTTGGCTTCGTGCTCTCTTTCCCTCCACTCCATTTTGAGAAATCAATTAACCTGAAATGACCATTTAAAGGAGTTTAGAATCATTTTAAAGGTCAATCTCATTTTTTTGGGTCCAAATCTTTCATTTTTAAAACCCTCGCCGCCTGCGCTGCCACTATTTTACAATTAGTATTCAATTGCACGGATTTTTCCGGAAGGTATCCATGCAGGCCGCGATTTTCCATAGGGGAAATTTATCGGCCTGCACGGGCTTGATTGAAGGAAATCAATGCAGGGTCGAGGGTGCATTTTTGATAAATCCTTGCCCAAAAAAATTAACTCAATGCTTAAAATGGAAATTTGAATGGATGAAAAGCGAAGTTAGGAAGAGATCTTCTACCTGGAGGAAGCGGTTTGCGATTTCATCCACCGATTAGCTCGGAATCAATCCTAGAAGTCTGGTGGTAAAAGCTCCTGTTTTTTGCTTTCAAATGGTAAAAATGCAAATGGTGAGAAATAATTTACTTTTTCCACTTTTATAGGGTTTTTGAGCTAAAAATAAATATTATTTTTATAGTTAAGACCTTTTAAGAGGGAAAATTTTGTATTTTTGAGCAGTTATAATAAGTTATTGAGTTTAAATGTGCAAAACAGGTTACAAAGCGAGAATAAGTCATTTTGACTATTAGCAAACTTTTCTCACTTTTCATGCTCTTAAAAAATTATGAAAAGCGAAAATCATAGAATCCTTTTTTGAGCTTTCAGACTCTTTAAAAATCAAAAGATTGCCTAATACTTATTTGTTCGAACTCGTAAAAGTAAATGAAGAACTGTCCACTCAGTATAAGTTTACCCCTTTTACGGACTGAGCTAGGACTACTAACGAAAAAGATATACGTTGATTAAACATGGTCAATAGTGTTATATCTTGTATCATTTTATCCTTTTTTGGACCTGAGGGACTAAAACTTACGAAAAAGAACCTAATGGAATCTACTTATGTTTTTCTTTTGACTCTCTAAAACTGAAAAACACTGAGCTTTAATTTCTCCGAGCTCGTTAAAATTTTACGGCAAAATAATTGAATGAGTTTCCTTTTTGTGTATTTTTCAAACTCTTTAAAAGAAAACGACATCAAGTTACTCCTTTACTGGACTCGTAAACACTAAATAGCATAGGATTCGTTAAGCATAATGGAACTGAACCATTCCTTCTTAGGGTTCGTTAAAAATACTTCGATGGACTCATCCAAAGGATGAGCTTACAGTCCAAGCATATGTTACCCTCCTCAAGCTTGTAAAAAGTAAAGAGGTACTTGACAATAATGGTGGGGAGAAATTGGGGAAATGTGTCCATTTTACATTTCATTTGTAAAGGTAGCATGTCGCTCTTGAACACGACACTCCTTCACATTCATGTCTGGGTTGGGAAATCCATTTGTCTTACAATTAATCGAACCTCATTGAAAGTCTTCATGGTTTTGGGTATTATCATTAAGTCAAATGCTGCCAAGTCAATTCTCGTGTCGTTATGTGTTCAAGAGAAGTTCAACCTAAGTTCAAGTTCCTTTACAAATTTTAGCCTTCAATCACATCGGCCATCCTTGAGCCAGTCCTTACAAACTATTTTCAAAAATTGACATTGTGTTTCGTGCCATAGGCTTTCCTGCGACGGGTTGCTTGCTATCAACTTTAGCTCATTATCTAGGAAGTTGATCTAGAGACCTTTAGTATCTTGAGGCCCGCATGCCTTAATGGCAGGTTTCTCGCCTTCGATGATAGGTTCTCATCATTGTCCTTCGATCAAACGATTCTATGAGTGTTCGACTTCAGATCACTTATTCGCACTTCATAGATTGTATTGTATGTACCTTGATAACCATTGTCATTATTGGTGGTTTCTCTTGCACTTGTTAATGGTTCACGTCATTAACTGGTAATCAAGTGATTTTTTCCATGTTCAACTTCGAAACATTCACTCGCATGGTTAGATTCATATTGTGGATCGAGAGATGGAGATCAAGACCATGTATCTAGTTTCATCAATCCAGGTTGCGAGGAGATTTTATATTCATGATTATGTAGACCCATTTATGATAGATGACTGCGTCCATACTGTATCTACTATCTATATGATTTTGGTTTTTCCGTACTTGTTCATTGAGTTCACTTTACTTTGAGTATGGGAATGTCGACCTCAGTGATGATTATTGATATAAATTTGCATTGTAATCCTTGAATGTTCCCTGTAGGTTTCCAACCAGTGTCTCTAATCCGATCCTTGGAATGATAAAGTACTTCAATCTTTTAAACTTATTTTACAGACTTCACACTTTAGGGAGAAATCTGTTACACATCAATTTGCCACCATAACACTTGATTAGTTTATGGGTATTTTTACCATTTGTGAACATGTTTGATTGAACTCCATTAGAAGTCAACCATCCAAAAATATCTTTAAGGAGATGGGAAATTTGGCAATAATAGTTGTCACACCTTGTCAAGTTTCACCCATGTTGTTTTTTTTAGCTTTTCCTGCACATTCGCTAGAATTAACTCTGAGAACAGCGCAGAGCTATGCTCTGTTTGCCACTATAAACCCACGTAGGTGAATTCAAGAAAGTAAAAATAAAAATTACATTCTAGAAACATAGTTGGTCGAATATTTCCCAACTGAAAGCTTCGAGGTGATGAATATTCAAAATATAACCCTCAGATGATGCATCTTAATCCCTTTCCTCAAGGAAACCTAATCCCTCAATTATCAGATGCTACCCTCCTCCTTTGGATCTGAAACTTCTTCCTCTTGGCCTATAAAATGACTATAGGGTAGAGGGCTTGAGGAGGTCTGAACTCAGAGAGGATAAACTTAGGTTGCTAGTTTGATATTAGAAAGCTTGTCATCTAAGGAGGATATTGAAGGCATTTGGGAGGAACCTCACAACATCAAGGCGAAGGTTGTAAGGCTCCTATTTATCTTTGATCAATACAAATGAACATTTTTCCCCATTGATTTGTCTTATTGGAATGAAGGATGGTTTATAATTGTTTAAAGTGTTTATTAAGGCAAATTCAAGTCCTAATCTCCTTGATCATTAGGTTAAGTTTTGTTTGGATTACTATATCGCATATGCTCTTGATCCTTTTTTGGTTTATGGTTGCAGATCTTATCAAGCATTGATGAGTTGCATCAAACCACAATAAGGGATCTTCATAAACCATTTCGTGAAATAGGTAAGAGGCTCATCCATTAGCTTTAATTTTTATAATTCAAACAAGTCCAACTTAGGGAAAGAGTTAGTTCAATTGTTCTGCTTGTTTTTAGTTTTCATCAAGGATCTAGGGAGATCGCTCTTGTCTGCAAGAGCGATTTGTCCAGTGTAACAATCCTGCCAAAATCGGTCAAGTTATTCCTAGGCCTTTGGGAATGAACCTTGAGACCACCACCACCTTGGATTCTGAAATCCATCTGGAAATTCCTAAGTTGAAAAACCGAAATAACATCCCAACATACCATGACATCTAGAAAAAAGGCTAGGCTGGGCTGAAATCCACTATCATAACCCGACAAAGCCATGCCACTGACAACAAGATAACCATACACCAACATGCAAAGCCATGCCACTGACAACAAGATAACCATACACCAACATGCAAAGCCATGCATGTCCAAACTAGCTAAGAAATCACACATGTAAAAGGTTACTTGCAAGTATTCTTGGTGAAGTTGCTTGAGTCGTGCTTTCCTTTCCTTAATCCTTGCTTGATTTTACTTTGCTTTCCTTTCTTTCCCTTTCCTTTGTTCCAAACTAGATTTCTCCAAAAAAAAATTAAGCGACCAAGAGTGTGAGAGAGAGAGAGAATAATGAAAGAGCTCCAAACTTGAACTGACAAAAGGTCACCAACTGATCCTTAAAAGCCTTTTTATGAATGAGGCCTCTATTTTCTTCATTTTCAATTATTTTCTTTCAATTTCCTCCTCACACGAAATCTGTGACCTTTCACCTTACTTTTCTCCTAATTTCCTTTATTTTCATAAATAAATGTGCCAAAAATGCCTTTTTGTCTTTTAATGCCTTTGCCTTTGCCAATTTTCCTTAGCCAAAACACACATCCAGTGATGCCCACTAGGATATCTTTGCCCAATATTAATCTTGGAATAAGTTTCCTTTAAGTGTGGTCTTATTTTTCCTTTATTAACCTTTATTACTTGAACTTTTCACTAGGGTTGTTACAAAAGGCTTATGAAGATCAGTTCACAATTTCCTTTGTCAATTTGCCCTTAGAATTAGTTTCAGAGAGAGAAGAGCACCAAGAGGAGAAAGCAAACAAGTAAGCAAAGGAAGACAAAGGAAGGACAAGGAAAGGAAAGGACAAATAAGAATTGTTGGATCAAGCAGCTTCAACAGGAGGATTTTGCAGGTAACAAGTTTCATATGTGATTTCTTAGCTAAGGTGTGAATGCATGGTACATGCATTTCTTTATTGGTTCATTTGTTTCCATTAGCATGGGTTTTGTCTGGTTTGACCGTGGTTTCCTCCTTGCCTTGCCATTTCCAGATAGCCATGGTGTGATGGGATTATTTTTTTGGTTGATCTTTAGATGCTGAAAGGTTTTGAAACCGGGTTAGGTGGTCTTAGGAAAATTCCCAAGGGTTGGGGATGGAGTTGGTTTAATCTCCAAGAAGCTCTCGACATGTGGGTGGAGACAGGAAAATTCCTCAAGGTATTGGTGAAGAAACTCTGAGGCATCCAAGCTTGGGCTTTATGATCTCTTGACCAGTATCGGCAAGATTGTGATAGCTTGGGGGCGGAGGTATTTTAATCTCCGAGAAACCCTGGTTGTTTATGTTTTAAGATCCACATTAATTCTTGGAATATGGCATGAGGGAGATTGGTTGAAAGAAAGATTTGGTTCAGCCCAATCTATGGCTGGGTGGTACGTGAAAGTCGTTGACTTTGTTGGATTTTGTATAAGTTAATAAGAGTTATTTTCCTATTGTAATCCATGAGCACTTATACTTGTTATTATGATGATTTGATAGTTGTTCTGTCATTGTTATTAATATGGTTATATGTTGGTTATAAGCATGTATTTGTAATGTGCTCTGGCTATGACTTGTTCAGGATTTGATAAGTATTTGTTTGTTAATGAATGCATGGGCTAATAAGTGAAATTGCAACTATTGTGAGAGAGCATTAGATGTTCTTAGAGATTCTCAAATAAGTTTCAGACTCTTATGATCATATATGCATTCATGACATGTATTTTATATGTTCACCATATGTTTAACGAAATGGTTGTCATGGTTAGGCTTGGTTAGGTCAAGTTCTTGCTCAAGTTTTCTATGAATAACATTATCATTAAGTCATTTATCATTCTAGAAAGTATTAGGAGGTTTTGGGCAGTGGTCTAGAGGCTGCCATAGAATTATGGCTCAAATCTCGGGACCGCACCCTCTGAACTGGAGATTTTGGGCTATAATCGCATGGAAGCAGTGTCATGCATGTTATTGGAGCCTTATAAATGTACCCATGCAAACTTGTGCATGCAGTTGGGAGTCTAGGTCAGTGAAAAAGAAATCCAACTTAGGGTTTGATCACCTGGGATTGTTCTTTGGCCCTGAGTGTCCTGTAAGCCCTGTAGGATGTTAGTTTGTGGTCAGTAAGTCTCAGTTGTAGGCCCCACTTCCTTAACTAGAGATAGGATGTCAGGCCATGTCATAGTAACTCTTCATCTCATGTTACCTTGGCAGGCTAGTGAAATTGGGTAAATGTGAGGTGGGGACAGTTAGAGTTAGCAACTCACTTCCAAAATGAACAACCTATGTTACCCCTTCCAGAGTCAATATCCTAGATTATGTACACACTCAAACAACTCCAGGAGAATATGCTTTGGTTTTTGCACTTGGTAATTATTCCAAAAGTCCAAGGAAGTCTTATTGAAGATGGTTAAATTTGATATTATCTCTCATTCAATGAGCGTCATGGAGGATCATGTCAAGGAGGAGAAATATCAAAATGTCAAACTAACCTAGAGCATGTGAAAAAAGTTTATTAGCTCTCAATTACTCTATTTGCAATGATTGTAATAATCACTCTCGAAAATTATATATTGGAGATTGCTTTGAGTTTTGGTTGGTTACATTGTTGGTTGAGTAAGTGTGAGAGAAGAGAAGAATGTGAAAGTTGTGAGGGCATTATGCAAAAAATCTAAAACAATTTGCAGTTGTTGCGGGAGGTAGCAAAAGTGTGTTTCATACATCATCTTATGCAGAGAGCGATGTTGTCGAGTAAGGAATGATTGAATATAATTTGATGCATGGTAGTTGCTAGTGCATTCATCAAATTATTGTTTGTGTGCAGTGTTTGTTTTTGGACATATTTATCTATTGCAGAGAGGACTAACATGTTGTTGTTGAGTTGTGAAGTTTTCCTTGGAGTCCAATTTGAAAATGAAAGAAAGAATGGCTTTGAGAGTTTGAGGAGGATGTGGCCTCTTTTCAATAGTAGTTGAACAAGATAGGGGTGGTTTCTCCTTGTTGGCGGTGGCCGAAAAAACGAAATATCCATCCAATATTGGTTAGATAGTATAGTGATGGTTGGGCAAGTCTTATTAGGAGTGGTGGCTTCCAGCAAGTGGTGACCTGTAAAGTTGAGTGAGTAGAGATTTCATGGCTGGTGATCACTAGCAATACTGTTCAAAGGGGTAGTGGCTCCTAGTTAGTAGTGGTTAGTTGAAAGATGTAAAGATTTTATTATACAATAATAAGAGAATGAGAAGCAACACATCAACAACGGGTGGTTTTTGTCCCCTCGAGGTTTCAATCATAAATACTTGTGTCTCCTTGTGCATGTTTTTCTTGATGTTTATCATGCCTCTTATGTGTTTATTTTATGATGCATTTATCTACTAATGTTATGATATGTGTGATTGTTCAATGATTTGGAAAAAATGTGCAAAATTGTATGAGTGTCATCACTACTGATTCACCCCCCTCCCCAATTAGTGGTCTACAGTTTTAACACTTTACATTCTCAATCGAGATATTGAGAGTCACATTAGGTTCCAATGTAAGGAAAGAAGAAAATGAATTATTTTTTTTGGAGGGAGGATGAATCTACTATGAATCAACTCATTGAAAATGAAACTCTATGTAGAGTGACAATTGAACGACTACAAGAAGAGGATGACCAAGTGATTTTATACAAGGAATAGATTCTAGTCCTCTGGTCGAGAAAAATCAATCTACACCGCTAAAAGTGATTCTACCAAGAGAATTGATTGCTAAAAGGATGAAATTAACTTAGAAGAAATGGATTCGATTGCCTATTGGTAGAAAATGTCCCAATAAATAAGATTAGAACGGTTGAAGGAGAGACGTCACAAAAATTGAAGGAATCAATGTGTTTACTCAAGGAAATTGTTGCAACTAAGTAGAAAATCAAATTGCCAAAGAAAATTGCTAAGCCATAGATATTGAGTTATTACAATTCTATTATTACACCAGTATTATCCTTCTTGGTATGTTGGGAACATAGTAACCGATCAAACGAGAAAATCACCTAGTACCCGTTTTTTTGAGGTAGCAAAAAATCACTCGATTTTGAAAAATGGTGACTCAGAATACACTTTTTTTAGCATATTTTTGGCATTTTAATTTTTTCTATGTATCAAGTATGAACATTTTTCTTAAATGTTAGTGATTTTCATGCTAATTTGAAAAGTGTTGACGCAACATCAATAGATTTTTTTAGAGGGCTTATTTTTTACACTTATAATTTTTTTTATGTAAGTATGAACATTTTTTTTGGTTAGTGATTTTCATCTTGATTTTGAAAAGTGTGGATGCAGCCTCAACCTTTTTTGTTTAGAGGGCTTATTTTTCACACTATAAATTTTCTAATATATTGGATGTGGATAATTTTTTTTAAATGTTGGTGATTTTCATGTTGGTAATAAAACATAAAATAAAAAAAACATGACAAAAAAAAAAAACCATAAAAATGTAAAAAAAAAAACCAAAATTAACTTGCAAAAATAAAAAAATTTAAATTAAAAATTAACAAATAAATAATAAATAAATAAATAAAAGGAATATTTTTCCAAAATATATAAATTTAAGGAAAAAATTAAATAACAAAATAAAATAAAAAAATCTAAAACCATAAAATAAAAAATAAAACCTCATAAGAAAAAAATTAAAAATAATTACCAAAAAAATTAAAAAATATAAAAACAATTCAAAACCATTAAAAAAAACTAATATATATATATATATATATATATATATATATATAATATATATATATATATATATATATATAATATATATATATATATATATATAATTCCTTGCCCATCCCGCGAGCCAACCAACGCGAGGTTGTGTGGGGCTGATTAGGCCCCGGGATGGGCAGGGAAGGAGCTACATGCAACTCCATCCCCGCCTACCCCCAGCCTAACCAATGCGGGGTGTTGTGGGGCCGATTGGGCACGGGGTTGGCACAGAGGGAGCTACATGCAACTCCCTCATCGCCCACCCCACGACCTAATGGCCCGGGGTGGCGAGGGGCTAAAATCCCAGGTCGGTTGAGCCACAGGGTGAGCAGGGAGGGACCTGCACGCAACTCTTTCTCCATCCACCCCGCAGCCCAACAGGCCCCTAGAATCGGCCCCTCACCACCCTAGGCTAGTTGGGCCGCAGGGTGGGAGGGGAGGCAGGACGAGGTGGAGTGGGAGGGACGAAGGGGTGAGTGCACGGGAAGGGAGGGAAGATTGGGATGGTCGAGTTGAGTGAGCAAGGATTTTTATTTTTTATTTCTGATTTTTATTTATTTTTTGTAATTATTATTATTATTATTATTATTATTTTTGTAAATTATGCTAATTTCTATTATGGTACAAAAAATTCAGAACTTACAACGAGGCGGACCTCGGATAGCACCATCCTACAGAGATGGATTTGGCAGCAGTGATAACCATGACCAGCCAGGCTTGAGTCCTTCCCCAAGATTGGGAGACTTGCCTGTTGTTACAAAACTCTGATAGAGAGGAGAAAAGACCTGAAACCCAAATATTTTCCGACATACAGACTCTTGACCATAACCCAGAACCCACAGACTGACTCAAAACATAATCCTGGACACTAGATTCCGCCATTGACATTGTAAGCATGACATAAAGACTGTGGTGGTGCCGCTATAGACAGCGCATCAACCTTACATACCGAAAGAGCTTTGAAAAAGAGGCATGTGATTACCCAACAAAGTAACAAAATACATTGCCATTCCTGTCGTCCGCTAACCCAGAGAAGCAGTTCAGTCATCCACAGAGGTTGATGGCACCTCTTCCACCACTCGGCAAGCATATGGATCCGGCTCGCTTGAATCGGTGTGAGGCGCGTCATCTTCTGCAGGTGCACTTGGACCGGCCACTGCTCCTGCTGCTGCTTCTGCCCCGTGGTGCTGCCCCTGTTCTGGAGCTGGAGGCAAAATTGCAGGGCCGACCCTCTATGCAGGTGATAAGGGTGGCTGTTCCTGAAGTGGAGCGGGAGACCTGAGTTCTGCTGCTGCTGATCCCTGAGCCTCATGCTCACATTTTTCGATTTTGACAGACACATAGTATGTGTCGGAATCCAGAAGGCAGGGGAAGCTAAAGCGGGAGGAAGGATGGAAGCTGTGATGGCAAGCCAGGGCTTGGGCATGCCTTGGTCTTCTTCCGCGTCGTCGACGAGCACTATTTGCATCGTCCGACAGCGAGTCAAAGGAACGAGGGATGGAGGCTCGACCTCTCGCTCCTCCCCGAGACCCTCCACGGCGGCAGCTTGCACGAAGCCTTTCCTTAGGCATTGCAGACAGAGGAGGCTAGAGCGTTGAAGAATGGATGGGGAGTAAAGCAGCGGAGGCGAAGTGGCACGGGAGGGCCAAAGGGCACAGGTGAGTGCAGCAGAAGGCCAGAGGGCACAGGAAATGGCTACAGAAGGCCAGAGGGCACAGGAAATGGCTACAGAAGGCCCTGGAAAATGCAGGAGGGGATTGCTGCAGCTGAGCTGAGCAAACCAGAGCGCAGTCCAAGGGATGGCTGAAGGCCCAGGTGAGAAAGCAGGACGAGACCACCAGCAACTGCAATTAAGCACAGAGAGATGGGAGGGAAGAGCAGGGAGCCGGTTTGCTGCGTCGTCGCCCCTGTCTCTCTGAACCTGCCACCACACAAAGCTACCAGACCAGACGTTAACCCAGACAAGCCATAAACAATACATTACCTCGCTGCATTCACTGAAATTATAAGGAGAAGACCTGCGTCGAGCCATGTGCGAACCAGCTCCCGTCATGAGTTTCCCGGAGGGCGGAAATGCAGACATCGCGCGAGGAGGGGAGGACATAACATTTCGAGTGCCGCGGAGGAAATATCTGGAGGGCGTATTAACTCCGTGCGTTAAATGCTGGTGACATATGGCGGGTCTGGGCTGCCACTTGCCCAGTGGTAAGCCCGCCCCCATGTCGTTATACCATTCTTGCACCCGCATCCGGGGATTAATATTATTATTTTTATTATTTTATTTTATTTTATTTATTTGCATTTTAATTTTTTTATTTTTAATTCCAATATTTACGTTTAATTTTTTTTGCTAATTACTTTATATATATATATATATATAATATATATATATATATATAATAAATAAATAAAATAAATAAATAAATAAATAAATAAAAATTGTTTTAGACTTTTTTGGGATCAATTTTTTTCCCTTAAATTATATGTTTTCTTTTATATTCTATATATATATATATGTTAATTTTTTTATTTCCTTTTTAATGTATATATAAAAGTTATTTTTTTTTATTTTCTTTTTACATTTTATGGATTTTTTTTTTGAATCGGCCCCTTTACCACTTGTGGTCAATTGTGCCTCATGGTGGGCCCAAATTTTTGTTTTTAATGTTTTATTTTATTTTTTAAACTTTTTTTTTTCAATTTCTTTTATATTTATTTAATTTTATCTTTTTAGCTTTAAAAAATGATTTTTTTTTAATCTTTAAATTTTTTTCTTTAAATTATCCTATTTTTGAAATATTTCCCTTTCTTTTAATTTTATTTTGTTTTTTTGTTTGTTTTTATTTTATATTTTATATTTTGTTCAAATTTTACAAGTTAATTTGACTCTCTTTTTTTTTGCCTTATATATATTTTTTTTGTATTTGATTTTTTTTTGCCATGTTTTTTTATGTTTATTACTTGTTATTATTTTTTTATATTTTTTTTTTTGTTTTTTATTGTTTTTATTTATTTTTCAATATTTTAATTTTTGTTTTCTTTTGTATTATTTTTTGTGTTGTGTGTGTGTTTTCGAATTTTTGTTTTCTTTTGTATTTTTCATTTTCATTTATTTATATATTATGAGGAAAATATTTCGGCGTAAATCACATGATAGTACATTTATCAACGCGTTTCGAACCAACAAGTGTGGTTCATTGTCAGGACAAGTTGAAGAACTAGATCATGGCTAAATCTTAAATAGGGAGAACATGCTGACCAACGGCTAGGAATGACTGAAAAAATGGCTATATTGGGTTGGATCAGGCTAACGGCTATAATTGACCCCGAAACGGCTAAATTAAAAAATATTTTGTTCAATTAAAAAATATAAATATAAATATAAAATAAATAAATCTAAGCTATATGAGTCAAAAGTCTAGGGGATGTGAACAAAATTATATTGTTATTAATAAAATAATCCTAATATGTTAATAAAAGCTAGGGTCCTCCTTAATATACATTAATTAATTAGTAAAACACTATTATATTAGTGTGTAAGTATTTAATAATTATATATGGGGTAGATTATTAGAAAATTATAGAATTAATTTAAGATATTCCTTTAATTAGTTAACCAAAGTTACTAATTGAAAAGAATTAGATGTAATAAACTAGTGATAATTTAAGTTATATTATTCTTATTCTTAATCTTAATAATGATGGTAAGATTAATCACTTAGAATAAGTTATTTAATGGGAAAAGATATCACTAGATCTAGGAAAGTTAGTGAATAGAGGGGATCTAGTAACTAATAAAATATTAATAATTGTTCGACTTAATCAATTGGATTAGTTAAGAAAAGGTCATATCTACATTAATATTTAGTGTAGATTATTAGTAATATTAACCAGAATGATGATATTAGTTATAATTATATTCTAGTTGTAGTATAATTCTAATTAATAAAGATTGGTGAGACTAGTCACTTTATTAATCAAAAGATTAATGAGCACGTAACGGACCTTAGACATAGGAGATCCAAATCTTCCGCATTAGCAGAGCATGTTGAGAAAACCAATCATCATGTCTGTATTGAGGAGGCCAATGTTATTGCTAGGGTTGCGCAGTTCCATCACCGCAAATTTAGGGAAGTCATTAAGATTGAAAGAAGACCTAGCAGTCTCAATAGAGATGACGGTTGGAAGATTAGTAGTTGCTCGATTCCTGCCCTCTCTTCCTAAGCATGTCTACCATTCCTCTCCCCTCCCTCTTTAATTATAGGTTCTAGATATTTTCTTTCCCCCTTTTTACCCTGAGCCTGCTTTCTAGAGCTTTTTTCCTTTGTTCCTCTTCATAATATCACCCTTATTTATATATTTGTATAGTCCTTTTCATACCTGTGATATGTTTACTACTTTACCAATAAATTCTTATTAATGGGTTGCCCTTCATTTAATAATTATACTATAATAATACATTGAATCCTTACTAACAATGATTTTTCCTAAACTAATCTTTATTAATTAGAATTATAATACAACTAGAATATAATTATAACTAATATCATTATTTTGGTTAATACTATTAATAATATACACTAAATATTAATGTAGATATGACCTTTTCTTAACTAATCCAATTGATTAAGTAGAACAATTATTAATATTTTATTAGTTACTAGATCCCCTCTATTCACCAACTTTCCTCGATCTAGTGATATCTTTTCCCATTAAATAACCTCAATATTAAACTTATTCTAAGTGATTAATCTTACCATCATTATTAAGATTAAGAATAAAAATAATATAACATTAATTATCACTAGTTTATTACATCTAATTCTTTTCGATTAATAAATTTGGTTAACTAATTAAAGGAATATCTTAAATTAACTCTATATTTTTCTAATAATTTACCTTATATATAATTATTAAATACTTACACACTAATATAATAGTGTTTTACTAATTAATGTATATAAAGGAGGACCCTAGCCTTTATTAACATATTAGGATTATTTTATTGATAACAATATAATTTTGTTCACATCCCCTAAACTTTTGACTCATATAGGTTAGATTTATTTATTTGATTTATTTTTATATTTTTATTTATATTTTTAAATTAAACAAAATATTTTTTAATTCAGTTGTTTCTGGGTCAATTATAGTTGTTAGCCCGATCCAACTTAATATAGCCGTTTTTTTAGTCATTCCTAGCCATTGGTCAGCAGGTTCTCCCTATTTAAGAATTAGTCATGATCTGGTTCTTCAACTTGTCTTGACGATGAACCACTCTTGTTGGTTCGAAACGCGTTGACAAATGTACTATCATGTGATTTACGCCGAAATATTTTCCTCATAATGTGATATGGATCACAGAAGCCTAAATTCAACTATTTATATATTTTTTGTTATTATTTGTTTTATTTTCCATGGTCCATGTCGATGCTCATCTAGCAACCCAATCCCATTATGTGTAATTTCATAGTTGACTTTAAATTTTTCGTTATAATGAATTGAGTCTGCCCCCACAATATGTCAATTTCATGGTTGGTCTTTAAGTTTTCATTACAATGGGTTGAGTTCACCTACACTGCGTGCCAATTTTATGGTAATTTTTTTTTTTTTTGCAATGTATCAAGTTGTCTAAGGCTGAGAGTTTTAAATCGCTATACATTTAGCATTTTAAAAAAATTACTCTTGGTATAATAACTCTTTCAAATGAGCGTTCATTTTAAAAGTTTTTTTGATCATAATATTTTTCCATGATGTCATGCTTGAAATATTTTGAAAACTTAAGATTGTTTTGTAGTCATAATCTTTGGCTTTAATTCCATGGTTGAAAAATTGTTAAGATTTTAATGTTTTTCTAAGTCGTGATATTTTATCTTTAATGATATGGTTGAAAACAGTTATAAGTATTTTTCTTAGCGCCATGCCTCAAAATTGTTGGAATTTAAAGTTTTTCAAATACGTGATATTTTAAATTTAATGCCATGCCTAAAAATCGTTGGAATTTTAAGACTTTTCAAATACGTGATATTTTATCTTTAATGTCATATGTCATATTTGAAAATCGTTGGAAATTTAAAGTTTTTGAGAGTCATGATATTTATTTTTAACATCATTATTAAAAAATGTTGAAAATGTACCCTGGAAAAAAGACGTTATCCCAACATCAACACTTTTCATTTTCAAGGTGTTTTTTGCACAAAAAATTTTGGTTCTTACTGTCATTTTTAAAAAATGTTGAAAATGTACCCCGAAAAAAAAAAATGTTATTCCAGCATCAACACTTTTCATTTTCAACCTATTTTTTCATGTTTTTTTGGGGTTTTGGGCTAGAGTACCTGTTTTGAGTTAATAGTTTCCGTTTGATCGGTAACTACGTTTGGACCCTTTAATGGTCGGCAAAATCTTTTAATTGTAATCGTATTACCTGTCTCCTATATAAACCAACGAGACCTACTTTTAGAGATCATCTCATCTTGTGCATTTCTTATGTTGTAAAAGGAGGTTGCCCCCTCAAAGAGGTTGCTCATTCATTCTTTAATCTTGTTCTCGTGGTAAGAGTGACTTGTCTTTCTATTTTTATGCTATTTGGGTATTTGGTACATCACATTTGGTTTTGATCAATGGGTTTGACTGCATAAAACGACTTATCTTGGCACTTTTGCAATTATATATTTATTTATTTATGGGAAGTCTGAGGCACTTAAACTTTTGGGATCTCGAGGAGACAATGTGAAATACTTGTGGTAAAAAATTCAGGTCATGGTTTGATATAGTTTCAAAAATACAGGTTGTGAAATTATAGTTTTTGACTAGTCTTAGAATTAGTCTCAACAAGTCATCTTGGCATTTGTGTTTATGTATAAATTTATTTTGGGTAGTTTTAGAAAGAAAAACTTTTGGAACCTATGAAGACATGACAAAGTACTTATGTAACAATTTTAGATTTTAGGTCACTGTACTTTTGAAGTTACATGTATAAGTTAGGGTTCTTGACTAGCCATAACTAGTCTCAAGCATGTGTTATGCGTACAAAAATCATATTTAATTATAAAAAGATCTAAATTGAGTGCCACTAGTTGTATTGAATATAGTGGGTTTTAAAAAGGTATCCCAATTGAGGAACCAATACACCAAATGTTGACCTCTAGAATAATATTGAAATCAGGGCTTTAAAAAGTTATCCCAACTATGGTACCAATTAACGAAATGGGTGATAATGTGTTGAAAAAGACTAATTTGGTACATTTACAAGAAATCCTTAAAAATCAGATTGAAGATAAAACGGTAAAGTTGCTCAATCAAAATATGGAATGATTGCAAAATTACATCAAAGCCATGCTTTTACATATGTTATATGAGAGTTTACCTAAAGGTGATATTATGACCCAAAGAAATGGTGAGGAGGAGGAGAAAAAAATGTTGAATTCAAGTCTCATATGGTGAAGGTCTTACAATTGATGTTCAAAAGTTTTTGGCCAAATATTTGAAATGTGAATGGAATAAGGGAGAGACAATCAGGACCTCAGGTATTCTACGACAATTAGCCATACGAAGTTAACATTGTTAAGAGATCTCAATGGATTTTATTACAAGTCTGTTAAATACTAAAGGAAATAATGTCATCACGGTAAAGGTGGATTCTCTCACAAATTATGTCAATTTTTGCTCTCCTTCTCATCCTTATAAAACAATTACAATAGTTGCAACATCCATGGAAACAATTCAAAAGCTACATGGAATTCCCAAGATTATTATAGATGAAAGAGATCCAAATCTCGTTGGCAATTTTTGCACTGAATTAATTTTGTGTTTGGATTACGCAATTGGTTCACAACTCTTCTTATCATCCTCAATATGATGGGATAATTGATGTTAGAGATAATGGAGAATATCTTAGAATAGTGAGTTAGTTCACGAGACCTCAGGATAGGAATTAGTTTCTATTTTTTAGGTTATGGTTCTCACTTCCCTAAAATCAGTGATCACTGTATATTGTGTAATGTACATGAACAATGTAGATCTTTCTGCAAAGCTAGACTCTCCTTGTTCAGACTCTCTTTCGTAGAGCTGACCAGTGGGTTTCATTTTATTTAATACACAACATTGCATTTTTTTCATGGTATTAGAGCAACAGGGCTGAGAAAACATGTTCGCTGAGTGAGGAACTTGCTAGTTGCGCCTAACGCGAAATCATCGTGTGTCTTTGAGGAAAAACTGTGAAGATCACACTGTAAACCTTCTGAACGTTTTCATTTTGTCGATCGGCGCAGATATCTAGTGTACATGCACGAAGATCTACGTGACTCCATGGTGGATAAGCGCGACGACCGTGGTGAGAGAAGCCGAGAGAAGGCTACGAGGTCGGGGAAACAACAAACAACATCACAACAAAAACAGGGGCTACATTTTGGTGGTGGCTGCCAAGAGAAGGTTGCGTAGAGGTCGAGAGAAGGCTGCATGGAGGCCGAGGCCTGCCGAGAGAAGACCAGAAGGAGGCCGTTGAAAACAACATTGGAGATCAATGATCTCTGTCTTTGACACAGATCTAGGATAAATCTAACATTTTTTTTTACCTGTCAAATTTGCTGTAATCGCCAAGATGAATAATCAGATGTTTGAAGCATGCTTGAATGAGCATAACAAGCTCGATGGCTTTAATTATGTGAATTGGAAATTCAAGATGCAGACTATGCTAGAAGTGCAGAGTGCTTGGACGATTGCAAATGGGGATGAACAGAAGCCAGCTATTGGATCCGCAACAATCCCAAATTGGGAGAAGCGTGAGGGTAAAGCAAGGATGCTGCTGAAGATGTTAGTGAAAGACTGCATCATACCACATATCAGAGTATGTAAATCAGCAAGCGAAATTTGGGGAGTTTTGAAGGATCTATATGAGATCAAGAATACAAATCGTCTTCTGTTCCTGAAGAGCAAGATCTTATCTCTGAAGATGGAGGAGAATGAAACAATTGATACCTTCATAACAAGGATCAAAGATCTAAAGAACAAATTGGTAGACATTGGTCATACAGTTGAAGATACAGATCTTGTAACAATTACCATGAATGGTGTGACCAATGACTACCAAATGTTCATCACTGGGATAAATGCGAGAGAGAAAATCCCGAAGTTGGAAGAATTGACAGGAATATTGATGCAATAAGAAGAAATAAGGTCAGCTTTGAATCCCTAGAGTGTCGATCTTGCATTGATGGCAAAAAAGAACTTCTACAAAGGAAAATGAAATCCATAACAACAAAATGGAGGAAGCTCACAGAAAATACCAAATCTGACCCAAGGTATGAATCTGAATAGAAACAACTCTGTAATTAAGTGTTTTTATTGCGGAAAACAGGGTCATATAGCTAGAGAGTGCAGGAAGAAGAAATATCATGAAGAACAACAAAAGCAGAAAAGACATGCAAGTCATCTCGCGAATGATAATCATGAGCAGAATTTTAGATTGTTCATGGTAGATTGTGATGAGAATGTTGATGCAGACATCTAGTATGTAGATTAGGGAGAATCAACACATATGACAGGGAACAAGCAATGGTTTGAAGATTTTAAAGAAATCAACGATGGAGCATAAATCTACCTAGGTGATGATAGAAGTCATCAAATTAAAGGATGTGGGAAAATTTTTGCCATTTTACCTGATGGTAATGTAATACAAATTTATAATGTTATGTATGTGCCCGGTATAACAAAGAACTTGATTTATGTATCCATGATTACATATCAAGACCTTAAAGTTGAATTTTTAAAATCTAATTGCTATATTAAAGATCTTCTAGAAGGCATGAAGACAATTGCTACAGGAATTCAAACAGGAGATTTGTACAATTTGGATGTAAGACCAACACTAGTTTGAGTATAACAACAACGGGTTTGACTACAGAATAGCTATGGCATCAAAGATTTGGTTATATCAACTACAATGATTTGTTGTTACTTCAGAAAAAGGAAATGGTAAGAGATCTCCTGATAAAACAAGTGCATAATGATTGTGATGCTTGTACATTAGGAAAGATGCATAGAGAAGAATTCCCTGTTCGAAAAGAGAAGTAACAGAGAGATATACTTGAATTAGTGCACATAGATCTTTGTGGACCCATGCAAACAAAGTCATTAGGAGGTGCACTATATTTTTTACTGTTTATTGATGACTGCACAAAGTTTTCGTGGGTATATTTCTTGAGTAAGAAAAGTCACACATTTGAATACTTTAAGCAGTTCATAAATATGATTGAAAAGAAAACAGGGAAGCAGATAAAAATTCTCTGCTCTGATCAAGGGGGAGAATATAGGAAGGATGAGCTTATCAAGTATTGTAAAGATCACAGAATATTACAACAATTTGCAGTACCCCATACTCCTCAGCTGAATGGAGTAACAGAAAGAAAGAACAGAACACTGGTGGAATGCGCTTGAAGCATGTTGAAAGGTAAGAATCTGTCGATTGGTTTTTGGGCTGAAGCATTGAATACTACAATTTACTTAAAAAATAGAAATCCTACAAAGATTCTTGAGTTTAAAACTCCTTATGAAGCACTATATGGATTTAAGCTTGCAGTAAAACATTTAAGAGTATTTGGGTATAAAGCATTTACCCATATTCGAAAGAAAGACAGAAGAAAACTAGATTCAAAAGCCATCAGATGTACCTTTATAGGGTATTGTTCACAATATAAAGCCTATAGATTATTTAATCCCTCTACTCACAAGATTTTTGTTAGTAGAGACGTCATATTCCATGAACAGGATTATGAAGAATCTGATAAGCACAATGAGGAATGGGATATTTCGTACTTGGTGGAAGAAGAAAGTGAAGAAATAGGAAAAAATCAGGATCATCAACAGACAAAGGAAGAAGATGAACAACATATACAATAGTAGCAGCAGTGGGAAGAAAAAGAGAATGATGATCAGACAAGGTTTGAGGCTACCCCACCACTTAGGAGATCAGGTAGGAAAGCTCAATTGCCTGCAAGATATAGGGAAAATGATATTATATCTAGTATGATGAATATTGTTGAACCTTCTATTTCTAAGGAAGCAAATGAATGTAGCGAATGGAAAACAGCTATGGAACAAGAATATGAATCTATATTCAGAAACACACTTGGGAACTGGTTGAACTTCCTAGAGGGAAACAAACCATAGGTTGTAAATGGCTGTATAAACCAAATATTAATGCAGATGGAACTATAGATAAATTAAAAGCTATATTTGTAGCAAAGGGGTATTCACAAAAAGAAGGCATTGACTATGAAGAAACCTTTGCCCCTGTAGCTAAACTTAATACCATCAAAATGTTGATTGCTTTAGCTACTAAGAAACATTGGATGATTCACCAACTAGATGTAAAGTCTGCATTTTTAAAATGGAGAATTGAAAGAAGAGGTTTACTTAGAGCAACCTGAAGGGTTTGTCCAAAAAGGGAAAGAACATTTAGTCTGTAGGTTAAAGAAAGCACTTTAAGGACTAAAGCAAGCACCCAGGTCTTGGTATGAAAAGATTGATTCATTTTTTCTACAATTTGGCTACAACAAAAGCAAAAGTGACCCTAATCTTTATACCATGCAAGATGAACAAGGATGCATAGTGTTGATTTCTTTATATGTAGATGATTTGATTATTACAGGTGATGCTACATATCTGATCAAGGAAATCAAGCAATAGATGTCACAGGTGTTCGAAATGAAACACCTTGGTGAATTAAGATATTGATTGGGTCTTAAGATCTGGAGAGATTCAGGAAAAACATTTTTGTCCTAGGGAAAGTATGTCAAAGGACTATTAGAAATATTTAGGATGGATCAGTGTAAGCCTACAGCAATACCATTACAACAGAACATCAAACTACAGAGTGAGGATGGCTCTAAAGAGGCAGATGCGACACTTTACAAACAATTGGTTGGGAGCCTAATCTACCTGACCACTACTAGACCAGATTTGGCTTATGCAGTCAGTGTGCTAAGTCAATATATGTCCAAGCCACTTGAAGGTCATTGGAATGTAGCAAAAAGTGTTTTGAGGTATCTACAAGGTACTCTAGATTATGGTATTATTTATAATGATTCCTTTGATGTTAAATTGACAGGATTTATAGATTTGGATTGGGCTAGAAATCTAGACGATCGCAGAACCATAATAGGATATGCATTCAACATTGGATCCGGGGTGATTACATGGAGCACAAGAAACAGAACACAGTTTCATTGTCTTTAGCGGAAGCAAAGTATCAAGCTATGTGTGCAGCAACATGTGAGGCAGTTTGGTTGCGGAGACTTCTCCAAGATGTTGGGGAAGAACAAAAAGAGGTAACAACAATCAAGTGCAACAATCAAAGTTCAATCAAACTTGCCAATAATCCGGTGTTTCACAAAAACACTAAAGACATTAATACCCAATTCCACTTTTTCAAGGAGAAAGTGCAATAAAATGAAATCCATTTGGTATATTTTAATACATTTGATAATGTTGCAGACATTTTCACTAAGCCTCTTGGAAAAATCAAGTTTGAAATGTTTAGGGAGATGTTAGGCATATTTGTGAACCCCTTATCCATTAAGGGGGAGTGTTAGAGATAATGGAAAATATCTTAGAATAGTGAGTTGGTTCACGAGACCTCAGGATAGGAATTAGTTTCTATTTTTTAGGTTATGGTTTCAATTTCCCTAAAATCTATGATTATTATATATTGTGTAATGTACATGAACAATGTAGAGCGTTCTGCAGAGCCAGACTCTCTTTCGTAGAGTTGACCAATGGGTTTCATTTTATTTAATACACGACATTGCATTTTTATCAATTGAGATTCTACATAAATTCCCATAAGGGTATATTCATTTCTTTGAATCTAGCAAAGAGACATAATAGATCAATTGGTTTCCCTTGGCAAAATGGTGGTACAACACATCCTTCCAATTTTCATTAAAAATGTCCCTATTTATGGCTCTTTATGGATATATTCCTCCATCCATGACATTAACCTTAAGAGTAAAAGTGAAGGTTCATGTAGTGGAGGACCATATAAAGTACCAAGAAAAGATTCTCCAACTATTAGAGGACAACTTGGCTACAATACAAAATAAGATGAAACGGGAAGTAGATAAACATTGTAGTGAAACAAAATTTGAAGTGGGGGATTGGGTATTTTTTAGATTACAACCATACAAATAGAGGCCTCATAAGTATCAAAAGAATGACAAATTAGCATTGAAGTACCATGGTCCCTATAAGGTATTGCAAAGGATTGGAATTATGGTTGACAAATTGGAGTTGTCTCTATCTTCATGTGTACATCCACTCTTCCATGTTTCGTGCTTAAAGAAGGTAATTGGTGAATGAGATCCTAGTTCAAATTATTTTATAGGAGATTAAAAAAGAAGGAAAAATCATACTAGAACTAGAAACAATCCTTGGAACACGGATTAAACAACTACAAATTTGAGCAATTATTGAGTACTTAATCAAGTGGAAGAACCTACTAGTAGAAGACTCAATGTGGGAAGATGCATTATTCATGCAGAAGCATCCATAACTAATTAAGTGTTGAAAGCAACACTTGTTTGAAGGCAATGGACATGTTAAGATGTTAAAACGTTAAACCTTAGATATTGAGTTATTACATTTCCATTGTTATATTAGCATTATCCTTATTGGTCATATAGGCCCTTTAATGGTTAGCTAGTCCCCTTAATGGTTTCTTAGGCCCTTTAATTTTAATTATACATTTTTCCTCCTATATATAACAAGGAGGCCAATTTTTAATTATCTTCTAATCTTGTGCATTTATTATATTGTAAAAGGAGGTTATCCCCTTAAATAAGCTTCTCATTCATTCTCTTATCTCATCGTTAAGGCATGAAGTTACCTCTCTTTTATGTTTATGCTATTTGGGTGTATGGTGCATAACATAAATTTAAATTCTTGTTAAGAAATCACTTACACAATAAGTTGACTAGAGTATCTAAAGATAATGATGAGTCTAGGAAGTTATTCCTACTTGAGGGGAAAGTCGATCACTTGTTTGGTTAGAGAAATAGAATTGGAGACAAAATTTTACAAAATTTCAAAGAAAAATTGATTCGTTTGTGGGTGATCGACCCAACTAAGGATGAAACTGCACCATAAATAGAAACTAATGTAGAGAAGATCCCAATTGTAACACCCTCCTCCCACATCTACCCAAGAAATTGGCCAATTGGGGTAAACATGTGAGGAGAAGCTACTATGATATGATTCAACCTCCTAGGTCACATTAAGGAAGTGGAACTGATGTAAACACACCATATAGACCTTCAACATTAGATACAAGACCCCTAAGAACCATCCCAACATTTTTGGTAACCAATCCCTGGGTCCCATTGAGGTTTTAAACCACTTGACCCCCAGATGTTCCCATGCTATGGGCTTGACAACGTCTAAGAGGCTTTAGACACTCTCATGACAAGGCATGCCAACATCCAGGGACTAATTTGCTCAGTGTTGTGCCAGTGTCCCCAAGATTTGAGCCACTTTTTCAGGCCCAAAGTCTAGGTTACTGCCCAGAATTGAATGACACCTTCATAATAGAAAGATAACAAGGAAACAATGATGCAAGAGAAAATACTTGAACAAGCCCTTGAGTGGACCCCTACGATCCATGACAGGCATTTCGTCAAACATATCACAAATATGTAATCTACAAGTGTAAATAACATATCTAAGCATAGGGGTCTCACACTCAACTGAGAGTCTCTAAGAAGCATTGATGCCTCAACACATTAGTTGCAGTTTCATCCATTAGGTCATAGATATTGTCATAAAACATAGAGATAACCAGTATAATAGCAACATAAATACCAAGGAAATCATAGCCATATGATCCACATATAAAACAATATAATACTCATAGAAATACAAGGAGAAATAACCTCATATTGATGATGCAAAATCCAAACCTGGGATGTGACTTCCACGTTCCACCTGACCGTAGAATGGTTGAGCCAAATCTCTCTTCAGATATTCAACCCCATGCCATATTCCAAGCATGAATGTGGGATCTCATAGAACACATCAATCCAAAACCATCCAAGGCTTCTAGAGTCCAACCACCTCAATCCAAAAAACAATGATTCCACCTCACAATCAAACATCACAAAACCATCATCAGATTGGTCTCTACCTAATCCTTCCAAGGCTCTAGAGCATTTGTTCCAACTGAGGCTTCTAGGACTAGTAACTCAACCCACAATTGTCGTCAGGCTTCCAAAGTGTTTGTCTAACCATGGCTTCTAGGATTGTAACTCACCCCACCAAGGGCTTCCAGGACTAGTAACCCAACCCAAGTTGTTACAGGGCTTCCAGGAACTAATAACTCAACCCTAGAAAAAGGAAACATGAGAACCAATCAAAACAAAACAAGGAAATAAACCCACAATCTCCATCTTTATACAGGAAATGGCAAGGTTAGTAAAATACACTGTCAATCTAGGCAATCCTCCATGCCAGTAACAAATCATGACCAATAGTTCACATTCATATGCCATGCATGCCAAAACTAGTGAGGAAAACATACATGCAAGCCAAATCCATTGTTGTTGCTGATCTCAATGCGCTCTTGCGCTTTCTTACTCTTCCTTTGCCTTCTTACTCCAAAACTCAAAATATGCCACACTCTCCAAGAGTGCTCCAAGAAACTCTAAGTGTCTAAGAATGAGAGAGAGAGAGAGAATCAAGAGAGAGCTCCAAAACTGAACTGACAAAAGTCTGCGAACTAATCCTCATAAGCCTTTTTATTAATGAGGCCTCTATTTTCTTCATTTTCCATTATTCTCCTTCATTTTCCTCCTCACATGCAACATGTGACCTTTCACCTCCCTTTTCTCCTAATTTCCATTATTTTCCTAAATAAATGTGCCAAAATGCCATTTTACCTTTCCAAATCCTTAGCCAATGTCTTTTCCAATTTCCTTAGCCATAATAAACCGAATGAACACCCACACTAGGATGTCTTGCCCAACATTCATCTTGGAATAAGTGTCCTATCAACCATGGTAATTATTTTTCCCTTATTAACTCTTATTACATGTAATTTTCACCGGGGTTGTTACAAAACCCTCCCCCTTGGGGGAACACCATCCTCGATGTTCAAAAACACCTATAACCACAAGACTGATGTAAGAAAAACATACTACCGATGGAGCTTTATAACTTAGCTCATTGCAGTATTTACAATGATCAACCTGCTGAGAAGCAAACCAACATGACAACATAACAAATATAACATCATAATGACATGACACCCATACCACTTATTGGAGCTTTATGACGTAGCTCATGGCAGTATTTACATCTACATACATATGTACATATACCAAACATCACCAAAACATGTACTAAAATATATATCGAGACATATACCAAAATACGATACCAAAATTGCTTTGCCTCAACCGACAAACAAGGAAGGATACATAATCCACATCTGATCCACCATCTCCCTTGTAGCTTCATCAGCCTAAAGTGATTCCATTTCACCTTAACCTGCTCGATTTCTCGGTTCTGGAGCATGAGCATCTTTCTCTACAAAATGCATTTTCGTTCCGAATGGAATTCTCCTTCTAGTTCCACCTGCAATACAGACCAGTCAATCACATGATCAACATCTTTAACATACTTATTAAGCAAAGACACATGGAAAACATCATGGAATTTCACTGTCGAAGGTAGTGCAAGTCGATAGGCTACTGGCCCGATCCTCTCAATAATACTGAAGGGTCCACAAAAACGTGGTGCCAACTTGGCACATGATCTAATCCGTAAGGAGCTCTTCTTCGTTTTGATGCGCAGGTAGTTCCCCAACCCGGAACTCCTTGAACAACCTATTTTGATTTACATATCTCTTGTGCCTATCCTGTGCTGCTTTCAAATTCTTCTTGATCACCTGAATTTCTCGCTCCATGTTTGCCAACATGTTTGGTCCAATCAACACCCCGTTAACTATATCACTCCAACTGATGGGGGTATTATAACTCCACCCATACAATGCCTCAAACAAACTCATCCTCAGTGACTCTTGGTACCCATTGTTATAAGAAAATTCTACCAATGGAAGATACTCTTCCCACTTTCGCTGCTGATGCATCACATATATCCTCAACATGGCCTCCAATATCTTGTTGACCCTCTCTATTTGTCCATCAGTTTGTGAATGATAAGCTGTACTGAAGGCCAACTCTGTGCCCAAACCTGCAAATACCTCCTTCCAAAACTTGGAAGTGAACTTCGCATCCCTATCTGACACAATCTTCTTTGGAACTCCACACAATTTGACCACGTCCTTGATGAAGACCTATGCCACATCACTCACTGAGAATGTAGAATTCACTGGAATGAAGTGTGCAACCTTTGTTAACCGATCCAAAATAACCATGATGGAATCATTTTGTCTCACTATCCTTGGCAAACCTGTGATAAAGTCCATGGAAATGACCTCCCATTTCCACTATGGAATCACAATCGGCTATAGAAATCGACCTGGATGCTTACACTCTGCCTTCACCTGCTGACAACCCAAGCACCTAGCCACAAACTCTGCTACGTCTCTCTTCAAATTTAGCTAATAATAAAATTTCTTCATTATGGTTAGCGTCTTTTGTTAACTTGGGTGACCTGAATATGGTTTCTCATGAAACTCCCTCAAGATCACCTTATTAAGCTCATTGTTGTCTGACATATATATCTTGCTTCTAAATCTAACCAATCTGTCTGTTGTGAAACTATAGTCTAAATCCTATGCACCTGCACCTATACCGCTACTTGTACCTATACTACTAAATGTACCTATACATGTACCTATACTCTGCTGCAACCTATGCACAATTTCTGTGTACCTGTCATCTTGTTGACCTGTCTGCAAGATCCTATCCTATAAGTTTGTCATATAGGAGCTCATAGTTGCTAAGTGATTTACCTATATCCGCCTGCTAAGAGAATCTGCAACCTTGTTATTCTTACCTTTGATATATCTTATCTCAAATTCGAACTCACTAATCATGGCCAACCACCAAGCCTTCTTTCCATTCAGATTCGATCGGTTAATAGATACCGTAAACCACTATGGTCACTCATCAATACAAACCTCTTACCGAGAAGATAGTGCCTCCACGTCTTCAATGCATGTATGATCGCTTCCAACTCAAGATCATGTGTGGGGTAGTTCTGCTCGTGCTCATTAAGTTTTCGTGACTCATAGCATACCACCTGCCCATCCTGCATAAGGACTTCACCAAGTCCTCTCTTGCAAGCATCTGTACATACTACAAATTCTTTGTCCGGCTCTATAATCTTTAACATTGGTGCATGTGTCAAAAACTGCTTGATATGCTCAAAAATAGCCTCACATTCCTTTGTCCATTCAAACTTCTTACCTTTTCTCTCCAATGATGTGATAGTATAAGAAACCTATGAGAAGTTCATGATGAACCTCCTGTGATAGCTCGCCAACCCCATGAAGAATCTCACCTCATCTACATTTCTAGGATCTGCCCACTCCATGGTAGCTCTTATCTTCTTTGGGTCCATTGCTATTCCATCCTTGGAAACCACATGTCCCAAGTAACATACCTCAGTCTGAAAGAAATTGCACTTGTTGAGCTTAGCATACAATTGATGCTCTCTCAACAACCTCAACGCTGCTATTAAATGCTCGACATGTTCTTCCTTATTTTTATAATATACCAATATTTCATAATGAGCACAATAACAAACTTATCCAAATACAGGCGCAACACACTATTCATCAAGCACTTAAATGTAGCTAAAGCATTAGTCAAACCGAATGGAACAACAACAAACTCATAATTCCCATACCTAGTCCAAAAAGTTGTGTTGTGAATGTCCTCCTCTTTGATGCACACCTGATGATATCAGGATCTCAGATCGATCTTTCAAAACATTGTTGCTCCCTCCAATTGATCGAACAACTCATCAATCCTCGATAACTAATACATGTTCTTAATGGTCACTTTGTTCAACTATCTGTAGTCAATGCACAATCTGAGAGTACCATCCTTCTTCTTTACAAACAATACTAGTGTGCCCCAGGGTGATACACTTGGCCTAATGTATCCATTGTCCAACATTTCCTTCAATTACAGCTTCAACTCTTCCAACTCAGGTGTACTCATCCTGTAAGGTGCCTTTGATGTTGGAGCTTCCCCTGACACCAACTCAATAGAAAAGTATACCTCCATGTGAGGTGGAAACTCTGAAATGTCCTCAAGAAATACATCCGAAAACTATTGTAGTACTGGGTACCTGCTCAAAACATTTTCATCTTCAACTTACTTCCCTTTGTCACTAGAGATGTGTACTGCAAATGACACACACCCTTTCCTGCGACTACGCTTTGCCTGCATAGTTGTCACCATCTTATCTGATGTTGCTTTTCTCTTACCCTGCAAGACTCTTGGTTCTCCATTGTCATCCAAGCACTCAATAGCTTTGTCATGACAATCCACCTTGGTTCTATGAATATACAACCAATCCATTCCCAACAACATATTGTATGATCCCAACTGTAATACATTCAAATATGATGTGGTGGGCATACCATTCAAACCAAATGCACAAGATCTTACCTAATGGGGAACTCTCTTCTTTGTACCTGTAGCCAAGACTCTACATGCACTCCCTTATTCAAACCACACTTATCCACCAAGTCAGGACTAACATAACTATAATTAGATCCAGGGTTAATCAAAATAGAAACAACTCGATCACAAAGCTTACTGTCCATCTCAATAATAGATGCCTGATGGTCTGCATGTTTGTTATCCAGCGCTGCATAGAGGAACTCTCTAACCAACATCCCCAACAATCTACTCTTCCTGTGCATTATATATCTGAGGCCTACCACCCTAATTCTGTGGGCAATGTCTCCTGCGATGATCTTTGCCACAAGTCCAACACTCTATAGGCTTCCATCTTGCATCCCTATTCTTCTCCTCAGATCGAAATCGTTGTCCTTTATGTGATGCATTAAACTTATTAGATGAAACTACATTCTCTTTACTACCTATACCATGAGGTCTTGCTCGCTTCTTGTCCCATTTTCCTTTGTTCTTTTCATTACCTTTCCAGTCTGGCTTAGTGTCAGATCTACGCTTCGATTGTTCATATCAGTGCTTTATATTTCAGATGGCCTCTTCCAAGGATCTAGGATAATCGAACTCAATCTCGTCTTTGAATGCAATCGACAATCCACTAATGAATCTTTGAACCTTGGCCTTCTCCTCCTTGAGGTGAGGCACATATCTCAGTAGCTTCAAGAACCTGCTAGTGTACTCCTCATCTGTCATCGATCCCATCTTTATCTCATATAACTCTTTTTCCCTATCATCAAAGTATCTCTCTGATAGGTACTTCTTCGTGAATAGTCTCTCAAACTCACTCCAATTCAAGTCCTACTTATGAATACATCTCACATTCTTCATGTCTTCTCACCAAATGTTTGCTTTACCTTTGAGACTGTGTTGTGGCTTTTTCTATCACCTATTGCACAAGTGCTTCAGAAAATATAGAAACCTCCTAGAGATAGCCTCTGGGTTGATTGAATACCAGTGCGTAGGACATCTTAAGAGATGAGTGCATGTGAATATTATGAATAGGGCTTTATGCTACACTCTAATTGTCACATAGTTTGATATGAATACATAGGGGGTAGATCTAGTTAATCTTAAAGAGAAATGACGAGTTCTGGTGGCCGACACACAACAATAGGCAACCTTAATATTGGCGTTGTAATAAGATGGAGAGGAGGAATGAAAGAAGTGAATTCGATGCAAAGGGATGGATATAACACAAAATCCTGAGCATCAAGCTCCAACAGAAGTATGAAATAATGAGGAGGTGAATTGGAAAAAAATGTGGAGCGCAATTTTAGGTCTCATACTCTATACCTCATGGAAGCACTTGTCACTAATAAGCATAAGTAAATCTGTGATCATAAAGGTAATGTAAGCTATCAAATAAATCATGTAAATCTTTAATTAACACATGGACTATTACTCCTTAGCAGCATACATATAACCATGAGAGAGTGAAACCTGAAGCTTCTTTACACAATTTCAGGAGAAGAAAACATACATGAAGTGAAATACAAACATGAGAACATATTGCTTGTTATTCTAATAGGAATCAACATAATAGTTTCAATAATCCTCCAAGACCATTGCAAATCACCAGTCCATATACATTCAACACTTATCGCTCAAATCTCTCATGAACAAGCAAGTAGAACCAATGTGAAACCACGAAATTCGAGCCTCTTGCTTGTAGATTTTGAGAACCTTTCTTAAATTTTTCTTCCCCTTTTTTATAAGGAGAGGGTAAGCTTTGAAAATGATTACAAAAATATCTTTAGATTGAGCTCTAGTTATCTAATCGACTAGCTGTCTCAACGTGTTAAGGCCCTATCGCCCAAATCATTGCAACATAATGATTCATTTCTTTAAAATAAAGTATAACAAAACAACAAAACAATAGAATACAAAACATGGGAAAGAAATGAATGATGACCATAGCCAAAATATCTCCACGGCACTTCTTGTGATGGCCTTTGATCAAGCCACGTATCTACCACAATGTGCCTATTTATGTTACTTGGTTGGTCCCCCTGTCACTTTCAACCTGAACTGAATGAATTTCCCATTTTCTGGAGTTGGGAGCGATCAATGGTGATGGCCTTTGTGTTGTTCGAGAATTGAAGCTGTCGACTCATCCATCCCTCTAAACTTCTTGTATAACACTCTCAAAGCTTGATATATCCAATATCACTGTCATAATGCTATATCAGAGATTCTCCGTATTGGCACTTTATACTTAAAAACAAAATAGGCAAGTTCTGAGATCCTTTGCCCCACTTTGTTTTAGCCCTTTTCTGCATTTCTCTTCATATCACTGGGGGCTATGACCAGGTGTTTAACCTTAAGGTGTTAGGGCCTTTTGTTCATGTCTAGGGGCCTTTTTCCTTTGTAAATAACTTAGCGCCCCTTTCCTTTGATTTGCTCTAGTGACCATGCGTTAGCCCAACATATTAGAGATCCATTATCGGTGGTTTCCAACCGGGTTTTTACTTTGGGAGTTGCGACATGCTTGTTTCTGTGATCACTCATAGCCCTCTACATTTAGCCCCAGCCCCGCGCCTTTGGTTCTTTGACTCTTCTTGTGACTGTGCACCAACCCTATATCGAAGCCCCTTTATTGACATTTTTTCAAGTTTGCACTACTGTAATATGTCGATATCATCACTACCACATGGAAATTCCTGAGTGATAACACATGTCACTCAAATATTCCCCCATAGGCCCCCTCAAAATGCCAAAATAGATTGCCATGTGTCCTTCGGTACCACCATGCCAAGCTAACGTCATCTACCAAATGTCCTTATCGGAGCCAATATTGTGCTGCCATGTGTAGCTTATCAAGACCAACCAGAAGATGTCATGTGTCTTGTTGGAGGACAGAGAAAAGGACTTGTTTGCCCTTGGTTTTTCGGGGAAATCCTTTGTAAATTTATTTTTTGGTCCCCTAGCAATTCTACACTATCAGAACTTTTTCAAGGTTCACACGTTCAAGTGTTGCGATCCTCTAATCGCCGATGTGTCAATCTAATTGATGTTGCGATGTGTCGATCGCCAATCTCTAATACTACAACCTCTGATATCGCACCTCTGACATGCGATATGCCGATGTGCTTGTAGTTCTAATTTGTGATTGTCGATCACCGATATGCTTGACTATTGGGACCTCCAATTTCGATCGTTGATATTCTATGTTGGTTGACCTCTGATATATCGGGGCTCTGATATTTGATGCGTCGATATGCCATGTTGATGGACCTCTGATTTGCGATCTCTGATACCAGACTTCTAACGTTCCTTCTTTCCTTGAGGCTTTCATCCTTGAACTTCAGAAGGCCATAACCTTTGATCCAGGAGTCCATTTTTTTACTTCCACATGTTGTTGAAAAGCTTGTTCAAAGCACTTTCTAATGGAGAGGGTCTTGTTTAGACTTTCAGTCCTTTTGAGGCTTGGAAGATGACTGCAAACCATGCTTCTCTTTTGCACTCTTTTGACACCTGAAAGCATAATTTGCAGTAGTTGACAATAGACTGAATGTAGCTATTCTGGATTTCATGTTCTCTGAATAGTCATGTAACCTGAAGAAATTCCTCATACCAAGCAACCACACCTATGCACCATGTGATTTCTTCATCTCTCCATCAAAGGTAGGTGACTTTGCTTTCTTAAACTCGTCCAGCAAATATCCCCTATCACTCCTCTTGTAAGGATGACAACGATGATGATCATAGTGCCTATCTGAACCAAAACTAGAATAATGCATGTGTCCATTCCCTCTCCTATCTAGAGTGTCCAAAAACCTTCCATCTCTCACTGTGTCATCTCTATCTAACCTATGACCAACACAGTACCTACTACCATATGCCCCACTAGTTATGTCCTCCTACTCATGGCTGATCCGGATTGGTCCCTATCACTGTAATTTTGACAAACTCTGAAGTATCACTGCATTTACCTCTACTTTTTTCTCCCGTGCTTGTATGATTATGTCATTGTCTACCTTACGAATCCTTATTTATGCATTTAGGCTTCTCAATTTATCTACCAAATCAGAAGAATTCCCAACACCATGTTGCTCATATGATCCATAGGGAGAATCTCAAGAACTGTAGTCTACCATCTTTCTAGTCATCTTTTATATTTCTTCCTGCAAGGTATATTATGTCAAATAAACCAAATCACAATAAAACAACATACCTTAGTATAGTTCGGGGAGCATATCTCATCTTCAAGATCAACAAATCAATGTGATACATGTATAACATAATCATGACAACGTATAGAAACATAACACATAAGCATATAACCATGTACCCATCATTCTAGCTAGAGTCTAGTCATCTATGCATGACCATATCAACTACACATACCATGACCTCATGCATGACAACAACCACTACATCACTTTACACTTGACAACATGTGAACATTAACACACATAATAAATGCATAATAAACCACACACTAACAACGACACACTCGACAACAACACCATCAACTTTCCATGGCAACATCACTACAACCATGACTCATACCATACAAATGAAACAAGCACATGGTCCTACAACAAAAGAGACACACATGAAACCGACATGAATGAATGGCCAACACACAACCCATCAAATCTGAGGGGTGAAATTGGCTTTGATACCACTGTAACACCCTCCTCCCATATCTACACAAGTAACCAACCAACCGAGGTAAACATGTGATGAGAAGTTATTATGATATGATTCGACCTCCTAAGTCACGTTAAGGAAGTGGAACCGGTGGAAACACAACATATAGACCTTCAACATCAACTATAGGACCCCTAAGAACCATCCCAACATTTTTGGTAACCAGTCCCTGGGTCCCATTGAGGTTTTAGACCACTTGATCCCAGAAGCTCCCATGTTATGGGTCTTGTTATCACCCCAAGAAACTCTCCTAGGTTGTAGCTCGGAGATGCTCGGGAACATTACAAACTCAACATAATGTTGGAAATGGATGAATGGAAGGAATGATGCTTGTTCAAGCCAGATAACCACTCCTACTTTGCTTGACTTCAGACATGTGTGAACACCCCCAGACTACAAGGCTTTAGACCACCAATTACTCACAGTTTAAGGATTGGGTGGACATGGAGAATATTGGCCACACCAGCAGATGCACAGGATCCTATGATGGCTGGCTGCAACTAGTAAAGAAGTCTGCAAATCTATTCCCTAATGCACAGACAGGATGAAAACTCTCTGGCACTAAGTAAAAGAAACCTAAATATAACATTCACTGATACAAATAAGACTTTAACACAGAGGTAGGATGACAACTCCTATAATGCCAAACATCAAGATTTTAGGAAAACAGCATATCAGGCACAACTTGGAACAGAATAGGAATGGAAAGTGAGTAATTAACAACAAAAGAAGCTTGTATTAGCTAAAAATGAAGACGAGACGCTGCAAGTATCAAAGCAGTTACAGTCTCCAGAAGTTGAACCTTACATCAAAACAACAGCCATCAACCTGATTACATCTTGTTTCTGAGTATATATAGTGTTTCATTTCAGAGGCTCTCGGCCAGTTTAGGAATGGGGGGGGTCACAATTGACCACCAACTGCTTTAACTGCCTGATGGAGTCTCTGGTGTAATCTGCCTGCTTCAGTGAACAAACTCGATCTTCTCAAGTGCTCTATTGTCCTTCTCAGGCAAGTGGAGTGTTGTATGGAAGAAGTTCCATAACTGTTAAATGCATTGATTTTTCTCGAGGTACGTCCTGTTCCTTCTCGGCCATCCTGTTTGTTGGACGTGGTTGTTGAGGAACTAATGAGCCGTGTACTGATAACTGATCACCTTCGTCCTTTGGGTGCACAGCATGATCAGGGTGAGTGGACTGCATGGCGGATGTACGAGCAGAATGGAGGATGGATATCAGCCATTGGATCAAATGAATAGACAACGGAGATTGCTTGACGAGAGGTATAGGGAGGAAGTGGGAGTAGACAATCATGAGCCGTTGGATCTCGGGCGGGCAAATCCAACGGTCATCGGGTGGAGGAGATGTGCAGAGTTTAACGGGCGGGGACGGAGGACGAGTGGTAAGTGGTATTGATCGCACCGCCGTGGATCGTGAGGTGGTAAAGGTATGAGGGGAAGCAATCCCATTCAACGCATGACGCGTGGCAGGGAACGGGCGAAAACCACTTTTATCGTAAGTTATCGCGCCGTTGGTTTGTGGGTGCGGGAGGAGCGAATGCCGTCCGATCGCGGCGCGGATGATCAAACGGTGGAGAAATGAACGGGAGAATTGTTCATTGAATGCAGCGGGGACCGTTAGATCGAGGTGCGGCGATCAATGGTTGCGATCAAAAGGCGACGATGGGTAACGAAGGCGTGGGGTCATGTGGGAAAGTGTTATGAGGTCTAAACTTAGCGCTCAGGCTTGAAGAAACAGGGGCTTATGCTGAGTTTTGGAGGAAATAATGGAGATAGTTGGGGTTATGAGAGTGTGAATGGAGCGAAGGAGCAAGAGAAAAATGATTGATGTGAGTCCTTTGTGAGCATAACCAACACGGCCAAACCTGTATTTGACCCTTGAAATATCAAAGTATGTAGTAGAGCTAACAGGTCTAACAACGTCCAAAAGGCTCTGTACGCTCTCATGACAAGGCATGACAACATCAAGCGACTAATTTTCTTAGTGTTTTGCCAACATCCTCGAGATTTGAGATACCTTTTAGGCCCAAAGCCCAGGTCACTGCCTAGAATTGAATGACACCTTTAGAACAAAAATATAATAAGGAAACAATGATGCAAGAGAAAATACTTGAACAAGCCCTTGACTGGACCCCTACTAGCCATGACAAGCATTTCGTCAAACATATCACAACTATGTAATCTACAGGTGTAAATAACATATCTAAGCATAGGGGTCTCATACTCAGCTAAGAATAGCTAAGAAGCATTGGTGCCTCAACACATTAGCTACAGTTTCATCCATTAGGTCATAGATACATTATTCATTCATTTACAAGCAAAATCATGACAAGAACCATACATAGCTACTGTCATAAAACATATACATAACTAGCATAATAGTAACACAAATACCAAGGAAATCACAACCATATGATCCAAATATAAATTGGTATAATACTCATAGAAAGACAATGAGAAGTAAGCTCATATTGATGATGCAAAATCCAAACCCAGGATGGGACTTTCACATTCCACCTGACTGTAGAATGGTTGAGCCAAATCTCTCTTTAGTCATTCACCCCGCGCTATATTCCAAGCATGAATGTGGGATCTCATAGAAAACATCAATCCAAAACCATCTAGGGCTTCCAGAGGCCAACCACCTCAACCCATTAAACAATGATTCCACCTCACGGTCGGACATCACAAAACCATCATCAGATTGGTCTCTACCCAAGCCTTCTAGGGCTCTAGAGAGTTTGTTCCAACTGAGGTTTCCATGACTAGTAACTTAACCCACAATTATCGTCGAGCTTCCAGAGCGTTTGTGCAACCAGGGCTGACAGGACTAGTAACTCAACCTACCAAGGGCATCCAGAGCATTTGTCCAACCAAGGCTTCTAGGACAAGTAACTCAACCCAAGATGTTATAGGGCTTCTAGAGCGTTTGTCCAACCAGTGATTCCAGAAACTAATAAATCAACCCATGCTAAAGGAAACATGTGAACCAACAAAAAAATTGAAGGAAATAAACCCACAATCTCCATGGTTGTCTAGGAAATGGAAAGGCTATGCAAATCCATTGTCAATCCAGGCAATCCTCCATGCTAGTGACAGATCATGACCAATAGTTCACATGCATATGCCATGCATGCCAAAACTAGTGAGGAAAACATACATGCAACTCGGTACCTACAAGCCAAATCCACTGTAGTTGTTGATCATGATGTCCTCTTACGCTTGCCTACTCTTCCTTTACCTTCTTGCTCCAAAACTCCAAGTATGCCACACTGTCCAAGAGTTCTCCAAGAAACTCTATGAAAGAGAGAGAATAAAGGGAGAGCCCCAAAACTGAACTGACCAAAGTTTGTACACTGATCCTCGGAAGCCTTTTTATCAATGAGGCCTTTATTTTCTTCATTTTCCTCCTCACATGCAACCTGTGACCTTTCACCTCCCTTTTCTCCTAATTTCCATTATTTTCATAAATAAATGTGCTAGAGTTCCATTTTGCCTTTCTAAAGCCTTAGCCATTGCCTTTGCCAATTTCCTTAGCCATAATAAACCGAATGAACACCCACAATAGGATGTTTTGCCCAATATTTAGCTTGGAATAAGTGTCCCATCAACTGTGGTTATTATTTTGCCTTTATTAATTCTTACTACATGGAATTTTCACCAGGGTTGTTACACCAATGGATTTGTCAAAACGAAATCAATTCATCTTTGAAAGGGAGATGATTTCAATTGGAGGGATGGGTTTCTCTATAGATGATCATAGCTTGAAATGTTCCAAATGCCTTAGAATTTTTTCCTTGTTAATCCAATCTTTCAACAACACGAAGATAATGTTAATCATTGAACCATCAATGTGCTACCTTTTGGACCTCTTTTGGTTTGAAATGAATACAAATGCATAAATTAGTTCATTTTATTTATGAAGACGAGTAAAGGTTGGTACATGCTTTCAAATTTTCCAATGAATTGTTGACAAGAGAAGCATTGTACGATAGAAACCATGAACAACTCAAAAATATTGTGGAAGCTACTACTCCAATCTACACTAGAATTCTCATATAGACGATGAGGTGCAAAGTTTATTATGATAGTAATACAATGCCACACAAAAATAGAATGATGGATTTTCTTCGAAATGGCATCATAGTTATGAAGTTCTGTTGATCAATTTATCATCCTTTAAATGCACAACTAAATCTATCTTGATATCATAATCTTGTACCCAAGGGTATATTCCCATTAGTCGAAGACTAAAGGACAAATAAAGGACATATATACATCTTCCAAGAATCAATGAATAGATCTAACTCCCTAACAAGTCAATGGGTGGAGGATCAATAGTTTGGGTAACTATGGTTTAGTTCATCTTCCTTGACTCAAAGGAAATACAAAGGAACATATTAGTTCCAAATTAGTTCTAGATGCATGGTTAAAGGGTTATAATGCACATAGGAATCACATAGATAAAGGGATATTTTATTTCCAAATTAGCTTTAGATGCATAGGTAAAGGGTTAGAATGTACATAGGAAATCACATGCACTAATACTACTTACATCTAAGAGATTTCTTACATCTATGATATGTATATGAGATGGCCATAAGGGTATATGGGAAAATCCTCAACAAACTAGATAACAACATTGATTAAAGGAAAAATGAGATGAAGAGTTGAGAAGTTACATGTCCTCATTGATTAAGGTCATGATCAGACCCAAGGAAATTTGAAAGCCTTTGGTTTGGATCCCAAACAAATTGAGTGGTTCTTATGAAGCGTGTCTTGGTTTCCAAGTGAGTTTAGAGATGACAATCAGATTTTAAAATTATACATGTTATTGAAATTCAAAGCTCCAAAGAAATAAAAAAAAACTCTCTCATACTTAACAATGAAGAGGTAATGACATGATGCAAGCATATCTCTGTATGTTGTTATTATTTTTTCAACTCATTTATTATTATCATTGATATTTTTTCAATTAAATTGAACTTAAATTGAAATTGTTTCTCATTTTGAATGGAAAAATGATTTATCTAAATGTATTAGATCTAATCAAAGTATATTTTTATTTCCTCTAATTGATTCCAACTCATATACACTTTATGAATCATATCTCTAATAAATCGCCTCTTTCTTATTGGGATAAATCCACTATTAGAGAGACCTTATAGTGTTTTCATTGGATTATCAATGTTTTTTACATGAGCCATATTGGTGGAAACACTATAAGGAAAAGACCTTCTAGCGGAGGTTTTTGCAGAGGCCCCTATAAAAATAGCCCAAAAATATGTTTGTAGCGAAGGTTGGTGAGCGGATGTTTTAGCAGAAGTTTCTTTGGCGGTGCGTCTAAATTATTCAAGCGCACCAGTGCTTTATTATCAATACACATCAGGGTTGCATATAACATGGTGTTTTGTAGATTCAATGCCCCGGGACATCTTAGAAAGTGTAATGATATATGATTCCTAATTTCTAAAAAAAGACCGGTGCTATTATAAAACCACAACACCAGTGTAATATAAAGCCTCGGTGCATCTCAATAAAGTACTGCGATAATTTAAAAATAATTAAATAAATAAATAATTCTTTTGTATATAGTGACACACCAAGAAAGATGTGGCAGATTGTGTGTTGGCGTGTCACTCCTGGTGTGTTTATATTTACCAAATGCACCCCAAATAAATATTTTAAAATATTCCTATAGCTCGGTGCTTTCGATAACCTAAACGTACCATTCTGGTGCCAGCAGGTTATATGTGTGCACCAGTGCACAAGTATGTCGCACTGTTATGAAAGATAAATTTCTGAAACACCTATGGTGTGTCATACTTATGTGTGCACCATTACCGGTGTGATTATAGTTGAAAGCACACCAACACTTATGCATGATTATGTTTTGAGCACACCAGTAATATATATATTTTTAGATTGAAAGTTATGTTTCTATAGTTATAAATACATGTTTCATTTAATAAAAAATATTTGTATTTTATGTATGAGGTTGATGTATTTTATATGTCAATCATTTAGTAGAGACGCTAGCAAAGGGAGAAGCAACAACAACAACAGGAGCAGGAGCAGCAAGCAGACCCATACAATATGGTCTGACCATGGCATGCCAAAGAGAGGGAGATGGATTTATATCCTTGCCCTATTACTATAGTGACCCAAGCACTCTTGAGGAATGTAGGCCTCCTCAAGTAGTATTAGGAGGGTACATCCCTGAAGGTGCACTCTGTCCTATTGGTGCATTTGATCTACTGATGGAATGTCTAGCAACATGCTTTCTATGTCAGTCCTAAGTTGTGGTATAGGCCCACTGAGGAGGACATTTACTTTATCACTGGCCTTTCTAGGAGAGGGAGGATTTTTCCCAATTCATTGATCTCCCCCACGGTGTTGCAACTTAGAGTCAGCTTGCATACACTCTGAGATATGTCGAGCCCCATGCGGTCCATCCATCAAAATTTCAAGTCCATGGTTGAAAACTATGCATTTATTCTTTTGATACAAAGGAGGTTAGAGGCATCTCATTATTATTTATCACCATTTCAAATCTTGTGGTGATGGGCACCGCATTATTTGACCTCTTATTTATTATGTTGATTCTTTGATTCATGGGCCACATTTCATCAGATGGTTTGCCATTTTTTTAGGCATACTTGCATGGCTTTAGATAGATGTTGTGCATTTTCGAGACACTCTTAGATAGATGTTTATTTTTTGAGAGGCACTTTTAGAAGTTTCAAATAGTCATGTGATTTCAACCTCGACAAATGGTCATCCACAATGAAGCAGAGTCATAGTGAAGACCCATAAAAAGAAGGAACTTTCACATTCATTATAACTTCCTTTGACAAAAAATAATCCTCTTTCTTTGAAATCCATGGGACATCACCTTTTTTGAAATACCAAGAGAGGCCAGCCTCTCTTCTAGTTTCTTGTCTTCGCCAATGTTTCTTTTTAGTTTTTGAAGAAATAAGATCTCTCCTGACGTCCAATGTGTCATTTTCTTTCTATGATATGTGCCTCCATAAAGAAGACGAAACTTTTTTAAATATATGCATGGGATCTAGTAAGTGGACAATCTTAAGATGATCCCAATATGGGAGCTCATAAAAGACAAATTTTCTTTTCATCCTAATGGGAAATTTCTCAATATAGGTGTCAAAGAAATATGGATCATTGAACATAGGCTCCCTATTTGACTCTAACATTTCTGCAAAGTACTTCTCCTTCTTAATCTCATATGCTCTAAGCCTTCAAGTTGGTGTCATTATTGTAGGCCTTTGGATTCTCTTTGGTTTACCGTTAAAGGTGGATGTTTCTCTTCTATAAGGGTGTTCTTATGGGAGGAATACCCTGGAGTATTCATACACTGGCTTTTGCAGGTGATCAGACCACCCAGTCTTCAGAGAAAGTCCACAACATTTACATCCATGATACCCTTTTATTACAAGACTTGTGAAATTGTTGTATACAAGTGGGCACGTTGGCGACCATGAAGATATGAACAATTGCAATCAATTAAATTAATATGTGAAACAATATTATTACTAAACAAACCAATAAGAATGTAATTTACTAGAGAAAAATCCTAAGCCTGGATAATCATGTATGGTGTAAGCACATATGCCATACAACGTAAAACTCCTCTCTGTTGTGATGGGTCTTGATACATCATACACATGTATCCCTTCCCATAATTCCTTAAATTCATCTACCAATGGTTGTAAGTAGACATATATATTCTTCACTCGTCTTCTACCAAGAACTAAGAGCCACAATAAGATGTTCATTCTTCACGAACAACCATGGGGGGATATTTTTATTGATTACTACCATAGGCCAAACACAATAGTTGGTGTTTTGGAGGGAATATGGGTTGACGCATGTTAGGTCCCTATAATACTAGTGTATTCCCCCATTATTATTGTCATTGTGGCCCCTTATTGTTATTGTTGTGCCCTTATTGTCCCCATATTATTATTATTGTTCCCCATAGAAGCCCACTATTATTATTGTTGTGCCCTTACATTATTATTGTTATGTCGGCTCTCATTATATTGTGACCCCTTAGACTCCTATATATGGAAAGAAGGTTTTGTTATTTGTATCATCCAAGAATTGTTGTTCATTTGTGTAATGTAAAGGAGGTTTCCCCCTCGAAGAGGCTAATTTTAAAGTCTTTGATCTATCTTTTATTCTATTTTGTGAGTCGGTTGCATAACATTTGGTATCAAGCTTTGGATTCTAGGGTTTCGCTGCTTCAAACAAGTCATCGTGGAATTTTCGCTATAACTTTTTTTCTACGAAGCTTCAGAAGATGAAATTAAAATCCATTTGATCTGAAATCTTGTTGAACCTCGTGTATGAGTTTCAGATCTTTTCTCACTATATTTTCAGAGATATGACCCAAGGAAGTTAGGGTATTTGCACGCTCCAGAATTCGATCTCAAACAGGTGACCTTGGGAAAATCATCATAACTTTCTCTCTGAGCATCAGATTCAAATTTTGTAAAAAGTAACAGAAATAGGATAGACCTTAGTTGGTTGGATATCATTTTCAAGGCCGAAGGTCAAAACAATGACATATGGCGCTTCGTACAAGTTCGCTCCATTGAACCAGTTTATAATTAGGTCATTGTGGGATATTGGGCATAACTCATTCTTGGAGAATCCAATCTCAATTAGACTTGTGGTTATGGAAAGAGGACTCAGAGGGCTACCACAAGACACAATTTTATACCTTGGGGATCTAAAAGTACAGAGATACATGAGATTCAATATCGAGCTCCTACAAAGCAAAAAAAGCAAGGTGTGTAGTTTTTTGTTTTTTTTGTTTTTTTGATTTTTTTGTTTTTTTTTTTTTGCATAAGTTTTCTTTGAGAAAGTAGTTTGAACTGATTCAAAGGGAATTGTGAAGAATAATTATCATTAATTGATGAACCGAAGAAAGAAAATGGAAACACCTAGTAAGCAACCTGAAATCTCTACTATGACACATGAAGAAGAGGAAGAAATGCAACATGATATATCAAAATTACATAGCAAGTGCAACAAATTTCACTCTCGCAAAGAGTAACCAAAAATCAAATGGAAGAAAGATGGATGGTTTGAAGAATGGAATCAAAGCTAAGATGAATGGTTTGAAGAATGGCATGGAAGTTAAGATTGATGGTATAGAAGCAAAATTGAAAGGCAACATGGAAGATTTGAAGAAAGACATGGAAGGTTTGACAAAGTTGTTACAAGAAAGACTTCTTAATTGTGAAAAGGTAGTAGACGAAACTCATGATTAGAACAAAACAAATGTTAATCATGACTTCATAGACTTTAAGGTTGGATTAAAGACCCACCACATTTCAAAGATCAATATGATGAAGTTTGATGGCAAGGATCCCGTAACATGGATATTATAGATGCCGCAATATTTCGATCTCCATAATGTGCAAAACACATAAAAAGTATGCAATGAAACTTTATATTTGGAACCCAATTAGTTTGTATGGTATCGATGGTTTTTCTCTCATAAACAAATTGTCACTTGGTCAATTTTTATGGAGGAATTGATAACACATTATGAGGATACAAAGAGCAACACCTTCCTTATCCAATTGATAAATGTCAAACAAAAGGGTTCAATAGTGGAGCACATTGAGGACTTCCAAAAATTGAGTATAAGGGTAAATGATATTGGAGAGGAGCATAGGATTGATGTTTTCATAGGGAATTTAAAGGATAGCATCCAACATGAGGTTCACCTTTGGGAACCTTATTCATTGGAGAAGACATTCAGGTTGGAAAGCAAAATTGAAAGCAAAATTATGGCGAAATGGAAGCCTACCACTCATAACTATAAAGATGGAAGTGTTGTTGCCCCTAGCCTTCCACAACCTACAAGGTTGACACCACAACAATTGGAAGAAAAAAGAGAAAATGGGCTTTGTTATAGTTGTGATAGCAAATACGCTAAAGGTCATAAGTGTGTCGAGATTTTTTTTTTTTTACATAGATTGTGAAGAGGAGGAAGAAAAGGAACAAGAAACATCAAAAGAAGAGGATATACACTAGGAACCAACCCTAGAGAAGATATGAATCCGACCATATCTTGTAATGCATTGGCAGGAATTACCACTCCTCAAACTCTCAAGCTAGAAGGACATATCAATAAAAAAAAGGTAATAGTGTTGATTTATTCGGGTAGTACCCATAATTTTATTCATTGTAAGATAGCCAAGGAATTGAATTTCTTCCTATATCTAGCACCGGAGTGTCAAGTGATGGTTGCAAATGGAGGAACCATAAATTGCTCTGGAAAGTGTCATAATATCAAGCTATCGATGGGAGAATATGTATTGAATAATCCAATGCTTTCCATTCTAGTGGGGGGTGTTGATGTTGTACTAGGAGTCCAATGGATACAACCTTTGGGTACGATAGATTTTAATTTTCAAGAACTTTTAGGAAGTTGAATCAAGGGGTATCATATGGAAACCAGGAAAGATAATCAACTCTAACAGCATGACAAAGCTTCTAAAGAAAGAACAACGGGGTGTAATTGTACAATTATGTTCACTAGAGGTTCCCACATCGAAACCATCTATTTCTCCAGATCTCCAAAAATTCTTGGACAATAATTCCAAGGTATTTGAGACTCCCAAAGACCTCCCACCTATTCGTGATCATGACCATGCTATTCATTTGATTCCAGGAAGTGTTCCTCCAAACATTAGGCCTTACAGATATCCCTATTCCCATTGAACGTATGGTTGCATAAATGTTAGATGTTGGTATAATTCAACCTAGTCAAATTTCTTTCTCTGCTCTAGTAGTATTGGTGCACAAGAAGGATGGATCATGGCGCATGTGTCCCAATTATAGGGAGCTCAACAAGCTCACTATTAAAGATAAATTTCCCATTCCTATCATTGATGAATTGTTGGATGAATAACATGGAGAAATTCACTTCACCAAGTTGGATCTTCGTTGAAGATATCATCAAATCAGAATCAAGACTAAAGACATTCCAAAAACAACATTTATAACTCATGAGGGTCATTATGAATTTTTGGTCATTCCTTTTGGCCTTACCAATGCACCTTCTACATTCCAAGGTTTGCTGAATTCCATTTCAAACCCTTCCTTAGAAAATTTGTGTTAGTATTTTTTGATGATATACTAATCTACAACAAGTATTGGAAGGATCATGTTCAACATGTTGACAGGGTGCTCAAACTATTGGAGGAGAAACAATTCTATGCAAAAACCTCCAAATGTTTCTTTGGAGTATAGGAGGTGGAATATCTGAGTCATATTGTATCTCATGAAGGTGTTAAGGTAGACCCTAGCATAATTAAAGCCATTAAGGAATGGAAAATCCCCACATCATAAAGCATATGCGAGGATTTCTCGAGTTGACAGGGTATTATCGCAAGTTTGTTAAGAATTATGGGAGAATAATAGCACCTCTAACAACAATACTGAAGAAAGATGCATTTTCTTGGACTCCAGAAGCAACAAAGGCCTTTGAACATATTAAAGAGGCAATTTTCCAAGTACCAGTATTAGCTACGCCACACTTCACAAAAACTTTTATTGTGGAATGTGATCCCTCGGGAAATGGAATTGGTGTTGTTTTAATGCAAAAAGGAAAACCCATTTCTTTTGAAAGTCATCCAATAAAAGGAAAGTATTTACACAAAGCTATTAATGAGAAGGAAATGCTGGCAAAACTACATGCGCTTAAGAAATGGTGACCTTACCTAATGGGAAGACACTTCAAGGTAAAAACGGATCATGATAGAATTAAATAATTTTTGGAACAAAGATTATCTTCAAAGGATCAACAAAAATGGGTCAAAAAAAATGTTGGGTCATGAATTTGAAATCATCTACAAAAAAAGGAAGAAAAATGTTGTTGTTGCAGATGCACTCTCAAGAAAGGTTGAGGATGTGAAAGCATTGCTTTGTGCCATTTCTATCATCCAACCAGGTTGGATAAATGAAGAAAGGGATGAATGGAAGAATGACGAAGAAGTGTGGGCATGCATTCAAAAGTTGCAGCAAGATCCCAATACATTTGACACATTTAACTGCAAAAATGATTCGCTATGGTAAAAAAATCACTTATACCTCTGTAAGAATTCCCAACTCAAACAAAATATTCTTCTAGAATTACACACCTCTCCCTCAAGAGGCCACTCAGGATTTTTAAAAACTTACCATAGGGTTAAGAAGGATGTTTTTTGGGATGGCCTTAATTCTGATCTTTAAAAATTTGTGGTGGAAGTTTTGGTTTGCCAACAAAATAAAGTTGAGACAATTAAGAGCTTAGGTTTGTTACAACCTTTATCCATTCCAAGTCAACATTGGGAGGAGGTTTCAATGGATTTTATCACAGGTTTACCCAAGTCCGATAGGAAAGAGTGTCATCATGGTGGTAGTTGATAGACTTACCAAGTATGCACACTTTTGTGCATTATCTCATCCATTTAAAGCTAGTACAATTACTACTGCATTTATGGAAACAATTCAAAAGCTACATGGAAACCCAAAGATTATTGTAAGAAACAGAGATCCCATTTTCACTAGAATTTTTTGGATGGAATTATTTTCTTGTTTGGGTACTCAGTTAGCTCATGGCTCATCCTATCATCCTCAATTTGATGGGAAAACTGAGATAGTGATCAAATGTTTGGAAGGAAATATCTGTTGCTTTGTATATGATAAATAGCCACAATGGGTCAAGCAGTTTCCTCTGGCTGAATGGTGGTATTACACTTCCATCCATACTACAGCAAAAATGACCCCATTTATGGCACTTTATGGATATCATCCACCATCCATCACATCATATTTAAGAGAAAATTCTAAGGTTCAAGCAGCGGAAGATCACATCGAGCATCAACAACAAGTTCTCCAACTCTTAAAGGATAACCTCACTTTGGCATAGAATAGAATGAAACAATAGGCAGATCAACATTGTAGCGAAAAAAGTTTTGATGTAGGTGATTGGGTATTTCTACAACTACAACCATACAAACAAATGTCCCTCGAGCAAGCTAAGAAGGATAATAAATTATCACCAAAGTATTATGGTTCTTACAAGGTGTTGCAAAATATTGTTACTATGGCATACAAATTAGAGCTTCTTGCATCTTCCCGAGTGCACCCAGTTTTCCATGTTTCATGCTTAAAGAAGGTTATAGGTGACAAGCTCCCAATTCAAACAATATTACTAGAACTTGATGAGGAAGGAAAAATCATATTGGAACTTGAAGTAGCCACAAAAATAAGAACTCAACAACTAAAAAATCGATCAATTTCAGAATATCTCGTCAAGTGGAAGAACTTACCCACTGAAGATTCCACATAAGAGGATGATAATTTTATACAGAATCATCCAGAACTACTGAAGCGTTGAGGACAACACTTTTTTGAAGGAGAGGGGCATGTTAGGTTCCTATAATACTAGTGTATTACCCCATTATTATTGTCATTGTAGCCCCTTATTGTTATTGATGTGCCCTTGTTGTCCCCATATTTTTATTAGTGTGCCCCATAGAAGACCACTATTGTTATCGTTGTGCCCTTACATTATTATTGTTATCTCGGCTCTAGTCATATTGTTAGCCCTTACTCTCCTATATATAGAAAGGAGGTTTTGTCATTCGTATCATCCAAGAATTGTTCGTTTGTGTAATGTAAAGGAGGTTTCCCCCTTGAAAAGGCTAATTTTGAAGTTGTTGATCTATCTCTTATTCTATTTTGTGAGCTGGTTGCATAACAACGCCAACCATGCCTATGTTGAGTCATATACTTCGTACTTCATCCTTGAATTTTTCATGCCATGCATCCTCTATATGCTTCATGGCTATTGAATCCGTTGGCATTCGCATAACCCTTGAATCACTTCTGTGTTAGGCATGTCATCCCTGCAACATAGCTAATTCTTTGCAATGAAAGAGTCTTTGAATCCTTGGGATTATAGGCATGTGCCTCAATATCTTATGATGAGGACAATGTGATTTAGCCATTGTTTTGTAATTACGATACCTTTCATGCCCACATTTCAAACATATCTCTTTGTCTGCATATTCTCCTCTATATATAATACAATCATTCAGACGTGCATGATATGATATGTTGTAAAAACCCTGGTAAAAAATCCATGTAATAAAGTTAATAAAGGTAAAATAATAGTCAAGGTCACGGGGCACGTATTCTAAGTTGAATGTTGGGAAAAATCATAGTGATGGGGATTACTTGTGATTAATTAATGGCTATGGAAATTGACAAAGGCAATGGCAAAGGCTTTGAAAATGCATGAGACATTAATTGCCATTTTATTTATGAAAATAATGGAAATTAGGAGAAAAGGAAGGTGAAAGATAACAGGTTGCATGTGAGGAGGAAAATGAAGGAAAATATTGGAAAATGAAGAAAATAGAGGCTTCGTTAATAAAAAGGCTTCTGAGGATCAATTTGTAGCTTCTTTTCTTTTTCTTTTTCTTTTTTTTCTTTTCTTTTCTTTTTTTCTTTTTTTCTTTCTTTCTTTTTTCTTTTTTTCTTCTTCTTTTTTTCTTT
>APFE031251772.1:130837-165788 GCA_000404065.3 Pinus taeda
TATGAGATATTCAGGTGCTATTTAATCATTTGATTGTTAGTGAATGCAGGTTTCGGAGAGAAGGAGGAGCTCATCTGGATCGACGAGGTTGGACTACTACAACAGCGTTGGACTATAGGTAGGATCTAAACACTTGATTTATTATATGGTGAATGCATATTTAGAGAAGGATTGTTCTTAATTGTCTTGTTTGTCACTAGAAAGCCTTAAGCTTCTAGGGAGGTTGGTTTTGTCCGCAAAATTGACTCTTTCCTTCTGACAACATCATAGTGTTGGTGTTCATTTGGTTTATTATGAATCAGGGAATTGGAAAAGGAAATGACAAATGCTTTGGAAAGGCATGAGGCATTAATTGACATTTTCTTTATGAAAATAATGGAAATTTGGAGAAAAGGGAGGTGAAAGGTCATAGGTTGCATGTGAGGAGGAAAATAAAGGAAAATAATTGAAAATGAAGAAAATAGAGGCCTCATTAAGAAAAAGTCTTATGAGAATCAGTTGGTACATTTTTTGTCAGTTCAATTTTGGATCTCTCTCTCTCACACTCTTGGACACTTAGAGTTTTCTTGGAGCACTTCAGCATTGGATCAAGAAAAGCAAAGAAGGCAAGAGGAAGCAAAATATCAAGCAAGGAAGAGTAGGATCAAGCGATTACAATGGGATTATTTATAGGTATCGAGTTGCATGTATGATTTCCTTGCTAGTTTTGGCATGCATGGTTATGTATGTGTGCTCTTGGTTCTCTTGATGTCATTGGCATGGGTTTTTCCAGGTGTGACAATGTTCTTCAACCTTGCCTTGCCATTTCCAAATAGCCATGGTGTGATGGGGTTCTCATGTTTTGGTTGAGCTGGATTTCCAGATGGATTTGAAACTAAGTGAGGTGGTCTCTAAAAGAAAGAAAACATAGCCTAGTGATCCTTGAATCAGACTATGGATTGTGGTAAATCCTTTTCCTAGTAACCCCTAAACCAGATTGTGGGTTGTAGTAAAGCTGAATTTTGTGTTACCTCGGTGGGCCTAGGAATCCTTGACCAATAAATGACGGGATATACAGTAAAGTCTAGATGTGGGTGCCCTCGATTAGTATTAGGAATCATTGGCCGTGAATGGCAGGATATATGGTAAAGCCTGGAGGGTGGAGTCTTGATTAGGCCTAGGGATCCTTGACCGTTGTATGGAAGGATTTATGGTAAACCCTAAAGACTAGGAAATGGAAAAATTTCTGACGGTGTAGGTGGAGAATTCTGGTGGCATCCATGCTTGTTTAGGGCCTAGTGATCCAGTGGGGATTGTGGTAAAGCCTAGTTATATTGATGAGGGTGAGGTGGTTTAGCCTCGGGAAGCCCTGGTTGATTTCTGGTTATGAGTCCCACATTAATGCTTGGAATATGGCACAAAGTTGATTGGCTAAAAGAAATATTTGGTTCTACCAATCTATGCTTGAGTGGTTCGGTGAAGTCCCATACCTAGTTGGCTTATGCATTCATTAACAAAAGTTCGTTCTCCTAAGTATTTCATGTGTAAATGCACTGATTTATATGTATATTTTAAGGTTGTTATACCCTTGCTATTTCTTTTGTTTCCATGCTGGTAATGAATATGTTTTATGACAATGATGATGTATGGCTCTCATCATGTTTTGATTTGTAAATGAATGAACAATGAACATATGACCTAATAGATGATAATGTAGCTAGTGTGATAAGGCATCAATTCTTATTAGTGATTCTCAAATAAGTATGAGATCCCTATGCTTAGATCTGTTGTTATGACCTGAAGAATGCATATTTGTGACATGTTTGACGAAATGCCTATCACAGCTAGTAGGGGTCCAGTCAAGTCTTTGTTCAAGTATTTTCATTAGTATCATTATTTCAATGTTATTTTTCATTTCTAAAAGTTTCATGAAGTTCTGGGCAATGGTATGAGACCTAGCCCTGAAAAAGTCGTATAAAATCCGGGGTCGCAAGCTCAAAACTAGTTGAAAAAGTCCCCAGTCAATTGCATGCCCTTGTTGTGGGAGCGAATGGAGGGTCTCAGTCGCATGCATGCCCATGTCATGGGAGTGACTGAGGCTCTAGGTTAGTATGTTAGGTCCCTATACTACTAGTGTAACCCCTTATTGTTATCAGTACAACCCCCTTATTATATTGTTGTGCACATGTAGTCCCCATATTGTTATTATTGTGCCCCATAGAAGCCCACTATTGTTATTATTGTGCCCTTACATTATTATTGTTATGTTGGCTTTGATTATATTACGACCCCTTAGACTCCTATATATAGAAAGGAGGTCTTGTCATTTGAATAATCCAAGAATTGTTCATTTGTGTAAAGTAAAGTAGGTTGCCCCCTCGAAGAGGTTGAATTCTAAGGCATTTATCTCTCTTTTCTATCTTTTTGTGAGTTGGTTTCATAGCATTTGGTATCAGAGCTTTGGATTCTAGGGTTTTGCTGCTCCAAACAGGTCTTCGTGGAATTTTCACTATAACGTTTTAGCTACGAAGTTTCATAAACTAAAGCAAAAACCCATTTGAGAATAAATCGGTCTCAAACAGGTCATCATGGAATTTTCGCTATAATTGTTTTTCTGCGAAGGTTCAAACTCTGAAATTAAAACTCATTTGAGTTGCAATTTCAATGAAGCTCGGGCTCGAACTGCAGATCTTGTTTTGCTATATTTTCAAAGATAAAATCCAATACATTTAGGGTTTCTACAAGCTCCCGAATTACATCCTAAACATACGACCTTGGGAAAATCGTCATAAATTTCTCTTTGAGCATCAGATTGAAATTTCATAAGAAGTTACAAAAAGAGGAAAAAATGTAGTTTTTTGTGTATCGGTCTCAGGTCCTAACGTTGAAACAGTGACACATGGAATTTCGTACAAGTGCGTTCTACTAAACCATTCTATAATAAGGTCATCGTGGGAGATTTGACATAACTCTTCCTTGCAGAATCCAATCTTGATCATACTTGCGGGGTTAGAAAGAGAACTCAAAGGGCTACGACAAGAAGTAATTTCAAAACTTGGAGATTTGAAATTATAGAGTTATAGTCATTTCAAGATTGAGCTCGTAAAATCAAGAAAAGGCGATATGAGGAAGTTTGATGGCAAGGATTTGGTAAATTGGATACTCAAATGGAGAAATATTTTGATCTACATGAGGTGCAACTGTTACAAAAGGTTAGTATTGCATCTTCATATTTAGAACTAGATCAATTTTTATGGTATAAAAGGATTTTTTCTCGTAAACCACTTGTTACGTGGTCAATTTTCACGGAGGAAATGATAGCACATTATGAGGATACAAAGAGAAACAACTTCTTTAGCCAATTGATAAATCTCAAACAAAAGTGTTCAATGGTAGAGCACATTGAGGACTTTCAAAATTGAATATAAGAGAAAATGATATTCTAGAGAAGCAGAGGATTGATGTATCCATAGGGACTTTAAAGGATAACATTCAACATGAGGTTCATCTTCGGGAACCTGATTCATTGGAGAAGGTATTCAGGTTGGCAAGAAAAGTGGAAAGCAAAATTATGGCAACAAGGAAGTCTACCCCTCACAACTATAAACATGGAAGTGTTGTTTCTCTTAGCCTTCCACAACCTAGAAGGTTGACACAACAAAAATTGGAAGAAAAAAGAGCAAAAGGACTTTGTTACAATTGTGATAACAAATACAGTAAAGGTCATAAGTGTGCTGAGGAGAAATTATTTTACATAGATTGTGAAGAGGAGGAAGAAAAGGATCATTAAACATCAAAATAAGAGGATATACACTAGGAACCAACCCCAGAGAAAGAGTAAATGAATCCGAACATATCTTGTAAATCATTGGAAAGAATTACCAATCCTCAAACTCTCAAGATAGAAGGGCATATCACGAAGAAAAAAGTTCAATAAGTTAAAGATCACATCAAGAAAGAAGAAATGAATCTGACCATATCTTGTAATGCATTGGCCAGAATTACCACTCCTCAAACTATCAAGATAAAAGGACATATCAAGAAGAAAAAGGTAACAGTGTTAATTGATTCAAGTAGTACCCATAGTTTTTTTTATTGTAAGATACCAAGGAATTGAATTGCTTCCTATATCCAGCACTAGAGTGTCAAGTGATGGTCGCAAGTGGAGGAACCATAAATTGCTCTCGAAAGTGCCATAATATCAAGCTATCTGGAGAATATGTATTGAATAGCCTAATGCTTTCCATTCCAATGCGTGGTGTTGATGTTGTACTAGGTGTCCAATGGCTACAATCCTTGGGTACAATAGCTTTTAATTTTCGAGAACTTCTCATGAAATTTTCTTTGAAAGGAAATGAAGTTGAATGAAGGGGTATCACAGGGAAACCGGGAAATATAATAAGCTCTCACAGACTTACAAAGCTTCTAAAAAAAGAAAAACGAGGTGTAATTACACAATTATGTTTGCTAGAGGTTCCCACATCGAAATCATTTATTTCTCCAGATCTGCAAAAATTCTTGGACAATTATTCGAAGGTATTGGAGACTCCTAAAGGCCTCCCACCTATTCGTGATCATGATCATTCTATTCATTTTACTCCAAGAAGTGTCGCTCCAAACATCAGGCCTTACAGATATCCCTATGCCCAAAAGAGTGAAATTGAACGTATGGTTGCAGAAATGCTAGAGGCTGGTATAATTCAACCTAATCAAAGTTCTTTCTCTACTCCAGTAGTATTGATGCACAAGAAGGATGGGTCATGGCACGTGTGTCCATCTTATAGAGAGCTCAACAAACTCACTATTAACGATAAATTTCTCATTCCTATCATTAATGAAGTATTGGATGAATTGCATGGATTAATTTACTTCACCAAGTTGGATCTTCGTTTAGGATATCATCAACTAAGAATGAAGACTGAAGATATTCTAAAAACAATATTATTGAAGAAAGATGCATTTTCATGGACTCCAGAAGCAATGAAGACCTTTGAACATCTTAAAGAGGCAATGTGCCAGGCACCGATCTTAGCTACGCCAGACTTCACAAAAACCTTTATTGTGAAATATGATGCATTAGGGAATGGAATTGGTGATGTTTTAACGCAAGAAGAAAGAACCATTGCTTTCAAAAGTCATCTAATTAAAGGAAAGTATTTACACAAAGCTATTTATGAGAAGGAAATGTTGGCAAGACTACATGCACTTAATAAATGGCGACCTTACATAATGAGAAGTCTCGAGTTCAAACAATATTGCTAGAACTTGACGAGGAAAGAAAAATCATATTGGAACCTGGAGCAGTCACAGAAATGGCAACCCGACAGCTATGAAATCGATCAATTTCAGAATATCTCATCAAGTGGGAGAACTTACCCACTGAAGATTCCACATGGGAGGACAAGAATTTCATAACTACTCAAGCGTTGAGGACAACACTTTTTGAAGGAGAGGGGCATGTTGGGTCCCTATACTACTAGTGTAACCCCTTATTGTTATTAGTACAACCCCCTTATTATATTTTTTTGCCCATGTAGTCCCCATATTGTTATTATTGTGCCCCATAGAAGCCCACTATTGTTATTATTGTGCCCTTACATTATTGTTGTTATGTCGGCTCTAATTATATTATGACCACTTAGACTCCTATGTATAGAAAGGAGGTCTTGTAATTTGAATCATCCAAGAATTGCTCATTTGTGTAATGTAAAGGAGGTTTTCCCCTTGAAGAGGATGAATTCTAAGGTCTCTCTTTTCTATATTTTTGTGAGTTGGTTTCATAACACAGTAAAATGTCAAGTTACCTCAGGGGTTGGTAACATGGAAGGGTTGGTTCGCTCCCGAAGGTTTTGTAACATGTTTAGAAGGTCAGATTGGTTGTGTTTTGTCGATTTCACTTCCTTAACTGCACATGGGGAGTTGAATCAAATCATACTAGCCTCTCATCACATGTTTACCCCAATAAACCGGTTAATTTTGGTAAATGTGGGAGGAAGGTGTTACACAGTGGTATCAGAGCATGGTTCACCCCTTGGATTGGATGGGTGGTGTGTTGGTCATGCATTCATTTGGTTGCAAATATGTGTTCTCTATGCTTGCAGTCTATGTACTTGTGTATGCATGGTGGTGGCCATGGTTGCAAAGGTGTCACCGTGTGAAAGTTGATGGTGTGTTGTTGGGTGTGTTTATCATGAGTATAGGTCAATTATGAACTAGTTATGCATGTCAGCATTTTTATGTATTGTGTATGCATGTATGTCGTACATATGTTGATTATGCATACATTAATATGGTTGTATTTTTCATGCATGAGGTTATGGTATGTGGTCGGTATGGTAATACATTAATAATGATTGAAATGATGTTTATGTATTGTTATGATTATGTTTATACATGTATTGTGCTAATCTAGTTGATCTTGCAGACAAGATATCCTCCACAAAACTATACTGAGGTATGTTGATTATCTTTATATTTTGGTTTAGCTAACATGGTATACTTGTAGGAAATATATCAAAGATGACTAGCAAGATGGTAGACTATAGTTCCAGGGACTCTCTCTATGGATTAGATGAGTAGCGTGGTGTTGGGCACTCTTCTGACTTAGCAGATACATTGAGAATCTTGAAGGAAGGAATAAGAAGTTGCAAAATTGTTAATTACATAATCATGCAGGCACATGAGAATCATGTAGAAGTCAATGCAATAATCCTTCAGAGTTTTCAAAATTGCAGAGGCAGGGTTGGATCAACCATGGACAAGAGGATAGGACTAATGGGGCATATGGTAGTAGATCTCATGGTGGGCACAAGTTGGATAGGGATGACATGATTAGGGATGATAGGTTCTTGGACACTCCAGATAGGAGAGGTGATGGACACATGTTCTATTCTAGTTATGGTTCTGACAGGCACAATGATTGTCATCGTTATCATCCTTACAAGAGGAGTGGCAGGGGATATTTTCTGGATGAGTTTAAGAAATTTAAGCCACCTACCTTTGATGGAGAGTTGAAGAAGTAAGAGGATGCAGAGGTTTGGTTACTTGGGATGAAGAAGTTCTTTGAACTACATGAGTACATAAAGAATATGAAGGCCAAAATAATTATCTTTAGCCTCAAAGGGAAAGCAGACATATGGTGGGAAGATGTAAAATGGGTCAAAGACATCAAGACAGAAGACTTAAGTTGGCATGAATTCAAGAGACTTTTCAGGAAGAAATACTTGTCAGAAAGGTACTATGTTAACAAAGCCAAGGAATTTTATGAGCTTAAAATGGGATCGATGACATATGAGGAGTATACAACCAAGTTCCTAGAGCTATTGAGGTATGTACCATATCCTAAGGATGGAAAGGCCAAAGGTCAAATATTTGTCAGTGGATTTCCATTAATTTTTAGAGATCAGATTGAGTATGATGAGCCTTGGTCACTTGAGGAAGTTATTGGGAAATTGAAACATTGTTACGAGCAGTCAAAGCGTAAGAATGAATCTCAAAAATGATGGAAAGGGAAAGATAAAGGTAATGGTAAATGGCAGTCAAACAGAACAAGGCCTCATAATATAGAAGAGAAAGAGAATGTTGCAACATACAAGAAGTCCAACATAGTTAGACAAGGACATGGATCACAACAACATAATAGAGGTGATGGTACAGGGCGGTTGGAGTGTTGGACATGTGGTAAGGAACATCATAAGAGAGATTGTCTATAGAATCAAGGTGGTAGGCCTCAAATCTACAGTGCATGGGAGGCGCAGACTGTTTGGGATGTTGGGCAAAGCATTCCTTGTATCTATGTCGAGTTGGATAATAGGAAGGTAGATCACAAGGAATCTATAATCGAGATGGACGGTAAGATTTGTTATAAAGTTGTTTCTATTTTGATTGACCCTAGATCTAATTATAGTTATGTTAACCCTGACCTGGTGGATAAGCTGGTTTGAATAAAGAAGTGCATGCAAAATATTGGTTAGTGCAGTTGGCTCCAGGTACAAAGAAGAGGGTTCATCATTGGGTAAGAGCTTGTGCTTTTGAGTTGAATGGTATGCCTACAACAACACATTTGAATGTATTGTCATTGGGATCATATAATATGTTGTTGGGTATGGATTGGTTGTATCTTCATAGGACAAAAGTGGATTGTTATGACAAAGCCATTGAGTGCTTGGATGATAATGGAGAACAATCTTATAGGGTAAGAATAAGGCAACATCAGCCAAATGTTACAACTATGCGGGAAAACTGCAGTTGCACGAAAGGGTGTGTGTTATTTGCAACTCACATTTCTAGCGATAAAGGTAAGGAGGATAAGGATGCAGAGGTATTGAGAAGGTACCCGATCTTGCAGCAGTTTTAGGATGTGTTTCCAAAAGAGATTTCAGAGTTGCTGCCTCACAGAGAAGTGGAATTTTCCATTGAGTTGGTATCAGGGACAGAACCAACATCAAAGGCACCGTATAGAATGGGCACTCTTGAGTTTATAGAGCTGAAGTTGCAGTTGAAGGAAATGCTTGACAAGGGATACATTAGGCCAAGTGTATCAACTTGGGGTGCACCAGTATTGTTTGTGAAGAAGAAGGATGGAAATCTTAGGCTATGCATTTATTACAGGTAGTTGAACAAAGTGATAATTAAGAATAGGTATCTGTTGCTGAGGATTGATGACTTGTTTGATCAGTTGAAGTGAGCAACAATGTTCTCGAAGATTGATTTGAGGTCAGGGTATCATCAGGTACACATCAAGGGAGAGGACATATAAAAGACAACTTTCTAGACCAGGTATGGGAATTATGAGTTTGTTGTAGTTCCATTTGGTTTGACTAATGCTTCAACTACCTTTATGTGCTTGATGAATAGTGTATTGCATACTTATCTAGACAGATTTGTTATTGTATTCATTAATGACATCTTGATATATTCTAAAAATGAGGAAGAGCATACCGAGCACTTAATAATATTGTTGAGATTACTGAGAGAGCACCAATTTAATGCAAAGCTTAGGAAATGAAGTTTCTTTTAGACAAAGGTACATTACTTGGGACGCGTTGTTTCCAAGGAAGGCATAACAGGAGATATAGAGAAGATAAGAACTATCATGTAGTGGGAAGTCCATAGAAATGTGAATGACGTAAGATCATTTATGGGGCTAGAAAGCTATTATAGGAGGTTCATCAAGAAAGTATCTTGCATTGCATATCCTATCACATCAATGTAAAGGAAATATAAGAAATTTGAATGGACATAGGAATGTGCAACAAGTTTTGAGCAATTGAAGCAGTTGTTGACAAATGCTCTAGTGTTAAAGATTGTAGATCCGAACAAAGAGTTTGTGGTGTGTACATATGCTTCCAAGAGAGGACTTAGTGGAGTCCTTATGCAAGAGGGATAGGTAGTATTCTATGAATCACAGAAACTGAATGAGCACAAGCAGAATTACCCGACACATGATCTTGAGTTGGCAACAATCATTCATGCATTGAAAATGTGGAGGCACTATCTTCTTGGTAGAAGTTTTGTATTGATGAGTGATAACACGAGTTGAGATACTTGTTTGATCAGTCGAATTTGAATGCCAGGCAAGCTAGATGGTTGGCCAGTATCAATGATTTCTACTTTGAGATTAAGTACACCAAGGGTAAGAGAATAGGGTTGCAAATGCTCTTAGCAGGCAGATACAAGTGAATAATATAGAAACCATGAGTTCTTACGGGACAAACTTACAAGATTGGATCTTATAGGCAGGTCAGCGGGATGACAGGTACATGGACCTTATGCACAAATTACAATAAGGTATAGGTGATCAAGATGTGGACTATCGTCTCACAAAAAAATGGTTTGATTAGATTTAGGGATATGATATATGTGCCAAATAGTAGTGAGCTCAAGAAGAATATCTTGAAATAGTTTCATGTGAAACCATATTCAGGTCACCTAGGATATCAAAAGACATTGACAATAGTGAAGAAACTCTATTATTGGCTGAATCTGAAAAAGGACATGGAAGAGTTTGTGGCTAGATACTTGGATTGTCAATGGGTGAAAGTAGAATGTAAGCATCCAGGTGGACTACTACAATCGATTATGGTTCCAAAGTGGAAGTGGTAGGTTATTTCTATGGATTTCATTACAAGGTTGTCGAGGGCATCTAGACAACATGATTCCATCATGGTTGTGGTGGACAAGTTGGCTAAGGTAGCGCACTTTATTCCATTAAAATCTACTTATTCAACTAGTGATGTAGCACATGTCTTCATCATAGATGTGGTCAGATTGCATGGTGTTCCGAAGAAGATTGTGTCAGTTATGGATGCTAAGTTCACTTCCAGATTCTGGAAAGAGTTATTTGTAGGTTTGGGTACAGAGTTGGCCTTCAATATGGCTTATCATTTGTAGGCAGATGGATAGACAAAGAGGGTCAACATGGTATTAGAGAACATGTTGAGGATGAATGTGATGCATTAGTAGAGGGGATGGGAGGAGTACCTTCCATTGGTTGAGTTTTCTTATAACAATGGGTATTAAGAGTCATTGGGGATGAGTCTATTTAAGGCACTATATGGGTGGAGTTGTAATACTCCAATCAGTTGGAGTGATCCAGTGAACAAGGTGTAGCTTGGACTGGACATGTTGGCTGAAATGGAATAGGAAATGTAGGTAATCAAGAAGAATCTAAAGGTAACACAAGATAGACAAAAGAGTTATGCATATCAAAACAGATTGTTTAAGGAGTTTCAAGTTGGGGAATAAGTGTATTTTCTAATCAAGGCAAAGAAGAGCTCCTTGTGGATTAGATCGTGTGCCAAGATGACACCTCAGTTTTGTGGACCTTTCAAGATTCTTGAAAGGATTGGACCATTAGCCTATCAAATTGCACTTCCTCCAATAGTGAAAGTCCATGATGTTTTCCATGTGTCATTACTTAAGAAGTATGTTAAATATGTTGATCATGTAATTGACTGGTTTGTATTACATGTGGAACCAAATGGAGAATTCCAACCAGAACCTCAGTGTATATTGTGGAGAAAGATGTTCATTCTCCGGAACCAAGCAATCGAGCAAGTTAAAGTGTAGAGGAAGCACTTTGGGCCCGATGAAGCTACATGGGAGATGGTGGATCAGATGTCGGTTATGTATCCTTCTCTATTCACTGGTTGATTGAATTTTTTGGTATATGTTTTGGTGCGATGTTTTGGTATATGCACATATATATATATGGATGTAAATATCACCATGAGTTGTGTTATAAAGCTCCAATAAGCGGTATGGGTGTCATGTCATTATGGTTGTCATGTTGTTATGTTGTCATGTTGGTTTTCTTCTCAGCAGGTTGATCATTGTAAATTTACATCGAGCTAAGTTATAAAGCTCCATAGGTAGTATGTTTTGCTTCTCAACAATATTATTGGTTGTAGGTGTCATTGAACATCGAGGAAGGTGTTCTCCCAACGGGGAGGGTTCTATAACAACCCTGGTGAAAATTTCATATAAATAAAGTTAATAAAGGCAAAATAATAACCATAGTCATGGGACACTTATTCCAAGCTAAATGTTGGGCAAAACATCCTAGTGTGGGTGTTCATTTGATTTATTATGGCTAAGGAAATTGGCAAAGGATTTGGAAAGGCATGAGGCATTAATTGGCATTTCATTTATGAAAATAATGGAAATTAGGAGAAAAGGAAGGTGAAAGGTCACAGGTTGCATTTGAGGAGGGAAATGAAGGAAAATAATGGAAAATTAAGAAAATAGAGCCTTCATTAATAAAAAGGCTTTTGAGGATCAGATGGTACCTTTTTTGTCAGTTCAGTTTTGGAGCTCTCTCTCTATTTTCTCTTTCTCACACTCTTGGACACTTAGAGTTTTCTTGGAGCACTTCAGCATTGGATCAATAAATCCAAAGAAGGCAAGAGGAAGAAAAAGATCAAGCAAGGAAGAGAAGGATCAAGCAACTACAATGGGTTGCAGGTATCGAGTTGCATGTATGATTTTCTTGCTAGTTTTGGCATGGATGCTTATGCAGGTGTGTTCTTGGTTCTATTGTTGTCATTGGCATGGGTTTTTCCAGGTGTGATAGTGTTCTTCAGCCTTGCCTTGCCATTTTCGGATAGCCATGGTTTGGTGAGGTTCTCATGTTTTGGTTGAGTTGGATTGTGAGATGGATTCGAAATTGAGTGAGGTGGTCTCTGAAAGAAAGAACACATTGCCTAGTGATCCCTGAAATGGAATGTGGACTATGCTAAAGCCTTGGCCTAGTAACCCCTGAACCAAATTATGGTTTGTGGTAAAGCTAGATTTTGTGTTACCTTGGTGGGCCTAGGAATCCTCAACCAATGAATGGTGAGATATACGGTAAATCCTAGAGGTGGGTTCCTTTGATCAGGCCTAGGAATCCTTGGACGATGAATGGAAGGATATATGATAAATCATGGAGGGTGGAGTCTCAATTAGGCCTAGTAATCCCCGATTGTTGTATGGCGGGATGTACGGTAAAGCCAAGAGAATATGAGATACACAAATTCTTCATGGTGTAGGTGGAGAAATCTGGTGGCATCCATGCTTGTTTAGGGCTTAGTGATCCGGTGGGGATTGTGGTAAAGCCTGGTTCTATTGATGAGGGTGAGGTGGTTTAACCTCAGGAATCCCTGGTTTATTTTGGTTATGAGTCCCACATTCATGGTTGGAATATGGAATGGGGGTGATTGGTTGAAAGAAAGATTTGGTTCAATCAATATATGGTTAGTTGGTTCGTGGAAATCTCATACTTGGTTGGCTTATGCATTCATTAATAAGAGTTCCTTCTCCTTGGTATTTTATGTGTAAATGTATTGGTTTATATGTGGATTTTATGGTTGTTGTATCCTTGTTATTTCTGTTGTTTACATGTTGGTTACGAGTATGTTTTATGACAGTGATGATGTATGGCTCTCATCATGTTTTATTTGTAAATGAATGAACAATGAACATATGACCTAATAGATGATAATGCAAATATTGTGATAATGCATCAATGCTTCTTAGTGACTCTTAGATAACTATGAGACCCCTATGCTCATATATGTTGTTATGACCTGTAGAATGCATATTTGTGACATGTTTAACGAAATGTTTCTCATGGCTAGTATGTGTCCAATCAAGTCTTTGTTCAAGTATTTGCATTTGTATCATTGTTTAGATGTTACTTTTCATTTCTGGAAGTTTCATGAAGTTTTGGGCAGTGGCCAGCGACATAGCCCTAAAAAAGTGGCATAGAATATAGGGTCGTAGGCTCAAAAATAACTGAAAAAGTCCACAGTCACTAGCATGCCCTTGTTGTAGGAGAGATTGGAGGGTAACAGTCGCATGCATTCCCATGTCATAGGGAGCAATTGAGGCTCTAAGTCATTAAAATGTCAAGATACCTCAGGGGTTGGTCACCTAGAAGGGTTGGTTGGCTCCTGAAGGTTCTGTAACATGTGTAGAAGGTCAGATTCGTTGTGTTTTGTTTGTTCCACTTCCTTAACTATACGTGGGGATTTGAATCAGATCATAATAGCCTCTCATCACATGTTTACCCCAGGGGACTGATTAACTTGGGTAAATGCGGGAGGAGCGTGTTACAGTGTGTGTTATTCATGGTGCATATCTCCAGTGACAAAGTTAAGGAAGTTGAGGATGCAAATGTTTTGAGCACACCAGAGTTACTGGAATTAAAGTTGCAATTGAAGGAAATTCTTGACAAGGGATATATTAGGCTAAGTGTATCACCTTGGGGTGCACTAGTGTTGTTTGTGAAGAAGAAGGATGGCACTCTTAGGTTGTGCATTGATTACAGGTAGTTTAACAAAATGACCATCAAGAACAGGTATCCATTTCCGAGGATTGATGACTTGTTCGACCAGTTGAATGAGCATCACTATTCTCGAAGATTGACAGGAGAATCTAGATATCATCAGGTACGCATCAAAGAAGAGGAAATCTACAAAACTATTTTCTAGACCAGGTATGGGCATTATGAGTTTATTGTAGTTCCTTTTGGTTTGACTAACGCTCCAACTACTTTTATGTGCTTGATGAATAGTGTATTGCGTCCTTATTTAGATAAGTTTGTGATTGTATTCATTGATGATATATTGGTATGTTGTAAGAATGAGGAAGAGCATGCCGAACAGTTAGCAGCAGTATTGAGATTACTAAGAGAGCATCAATTGTATGCCAATCTTAGCAAATTTAGTTTCTTTCAGACAAGGGTACACTACTTGGGGCATGTGGTTTCCAAGGAAGGCATAACAATGGATCTGAAAAAGATAAGGGCTATCATGGAGTGGGCAACTCCTAGGAATGTGGATGAGATAAGATCATTCATGGGGTTAGCAAGTTATTACATGAGATTTATCAGGATCTTCTCACATACTGCTTATCTTATTACATCGTTGTAAAGGAAAGGTAATAAATTTAATGGACAAAAGAATGGGTAGCTAGTTTTGAGAAATTGAAGCAACTGTTGACAAATGCTCTAGTTCTAAAAAATATAGATCCAAATAAAGAGTTTGTGGTATGTACCGATGCTTAAAAGACAGGGCTTGGTGGATTCCTTATGCAGGAAGGATAGGTGGTATGCTATGAATCAAGGAAATTGAATGAGCATAAGTAGAATGATCCACAAATCATATTGAGTTGGAAATAATCATCCATGCATTGAAGATGTGGAGACACTACCTTCTTGGCAGAAGGTTTGCACTGATGAACAACCACAGTGGATTGAGATACTTGTTTGACCAACCAAATCTGAATGTAGACAAGCTAGGTGGTTAGCCACAATTAGTGAGTTCAAATTTGAGATAAATCTAATTAAAGGCAAAGAGAACAAGGTTGCATATGCTCTTAGTGGGAAAATACAAATAAATCATATAGCAACTATGTGTTCTTATGGGACATATTTAAAGGATTGAATCTTTCAGGCAGGATAGCAAGATGACAGGTATGGGGAGCTTATGCACAGGTTACAAGTGATCAGGATGTGGACTATCATCTCATAGTTGATGGATTGGTCAAATTTAGGGACAAGACATATGTGCCAGATGACAGTGAGCTCAAGAATATTATCTTGAGGGAATTTCATGCTAAGCCAAATTCAGGTCACCCAGGCTATCAGAAAACTCTGACAACAACGAATAAGTTTTAGTATTGGTCGAATATGAAGATGGAAGTGGTAGAGTTTGTGGCTAGATGCTTGGATTGTCAACAAGTAAAAGTAGAGTGTAAGAATCTAGGTGGATTACTACGACCGATTATGATTCCAAAGTGGAAATGGGAAGTCATTTCCATGGACTTTATTATAGGTTTGTTGAGGACATTTAGACAACACGATTCTATTGTGGTTGTGGTTGAGAGGTTGACAAAGGTAGTGCACTTCAACCCAGCAAATTCTACATATTCAGCTAATGATTTAGCACAGGTATTCATAAAAAATGTGGTGAGGTTACTTGGTGTTCGGAAGAAGATCGTGTCAGACAAGAATGCTAAGTTCACTTCTAGATTCTTGTAATAATTATTTGTAGGATTGGGTACAATGTTGGCCTTCAATACAACTTATCATCTGCAAACAGATTGACAGACAAAGGGGGTCAATAGGATAATGAAGGACACGTTGAAGATGTATGTGATACATCAATAATGGAGGTGGGAAGAGTATCTTATGTTTGTTGAGTTTGTTTACAACAATGGGTACCAAGAATATTTGAGTATGAGTGTGTTTGAGGCATTGCATGGGCAGAGTTGTAATACTCCCATCATTTGGAGTGATCCAGAGAACATGGTGTTGATTGGATCGGATATGTTGGAAGACATGGAACAATAAATGCAAGTAATAAAAAACAATATAAAGGCAACACAAGACAAACAGAAAAGTTATGCATATCAGAACATGATGTTTAATGAGTTTTGGGTTGGGGAACAAGTGTACTTGTGCATCAAGCATGTAACATCCTCCTTCCACATATACTCAATTAATCGACCAACTGGGGTAAACATGTGACAAGAAGTTACTATGATATGATTTAACTCCCTATGTGTCAATTGAGGAAGTGGAACCGGTGGAAACAAACCACACGTACCTTCTACATCAGCAACAGAACTACGAGGAGCCATCCCAACCACTCGAGTAACCCGTCCCTAGGTCCCACTAAATTTTTAGACCATTAAACCCCCATAAGTTCCCTTCATATGGACAAACATGCGTCCAAGAGGCTCTAGACACTCCCTTGATATGGACAATAATGTGTTCAAGAGGCTCTAGAAACTCTCACAATATGGGTATGCATGCATATGGGGACTTTTCTCCTCAAACCTGTGCCTACGACTCCAAGATTTGTGCCACTTTTTCAGGCTTGGAGCCCATGTCACTACCCATAACTCAATGACACCTTGAGAGATGAATTCACACAACAAAACAATGATACATTTGCAAATACATTGACAAGGCCTAGACTGCACCCCTACTAGCCATGACAAACATTTTGTCAAACGTGTCACAAATATGAAATCTACAGGTGTTAACAATAGAGCTGAACATAGGGGTCTCATAGTTATTTGAGATTCACTATGAGGCATTGTTTCCCTTATCACTTTATCATCATTATCATCTATTAGGACATATATACATTGCTCATTCAATTACAAGTAAAAACATGATGAGAGCCATACATAGCCATTGTCATAATACATGTTCATAACTAGCATAATAACAACAGAAATACCAAGGAAACAACAACCATATAGTCCACATATAAATGAACATAGTACTCATGAATTAACAAGGAGAAATAACCTCATATTAATGATGTAAAAGCCAACCCGGTATGGAACTACCACGTTCCACCTGACCATAGATTGGCTAAGCCAAGTCTCTCTTTAGCCAATCACCCTCGTGCCATATTCCAAGCATGAATGTGGGATCTCATAAAATGCATAAATCAAAACCATCCAGGGCTTTGAAACGCCAAACCACCTCAACCCTCAACTAGTGATTCCACCTCACGGTCATACATCACTAATCGTCACCAGATTGGTCTCTACCCAAGTTGTCTAGGGCTCCAGAGAATTTGTTCCAATTCGTCTTCCAGGACTAGTAAATCAACCCATGAATGTTGTCGGGCTTAAGAGCGTTTTTCCAACGAAGGCTCCAAGACTAGTAACTCAACCCACAACTTTCTCGGAGATTCTAGAGTGGTTGTCCAACTAGGGCTTCTAGGATTAGTAACTCAACCCACCAAGGGATTCTAGAGCGTTTGTCCAACCAAGGCTTACAAGACTAGTAACTCAACCCAAGCTGTTACATGGCTTCCAAAGCGTTTGTCCAACCAAGGCTCCAAGACTAATAACTCAACCCAATCCATTACAGGGCTTCAAGAGCATTTGTCCAACCAAGTCTCTAGGAACTAATAACTAAACCCATAGCCAAAGGAACATGAGAACCAACCAGGAAAACAAAGAAATGAACCCACATCACCATGGTTATCCTGAAAATGGAAAGGCTAGGAAAATCCACTGTCAATCCAGTCAATCCAGTCAATCCTCCATGCCAGTGACATATCATAACCAATAAACCACATGCATGTGCCATGTGTTATCCTCAACAATGTCCCAGGCTGAGGAGGAAATCGAAATAGGTAACTTCAAACCACTTGCAGTTCAGTAGCTAGCCCTACTAAACCAGAGAGGGATCTCTCTAAAGATTTCTCAATGAATAACTGGAAAAGAAATGGAATTTAGGCTAGATGTATAAGTCTTGTTTAGGTATTTGAAAATTTAGGGTTTTTTAGGTCGCTGGATACGGATGAGAGCAAGAAATTAGGTCAAGGTATCAAGTTTTCAGTAGCAAACATGAAGAAGAGTTAAATAACAATGTGTTGTGATGAACTTAAGATTTAGTCAATGTAGTATAGGTCTGAAAGTTTAAGCAATCATAATGAGCATGTATTAGCATGAATTCATTAATCTAGAAGAAGACACATAAACATGATTCATAAACAGAGCTTTGAATCTAAGAATTCTGCCTATATGACTATAAGAAAACCATAAGAAGAAAGCAAAGCATGTTAAGAGAGATGAATTCATCAATAATAAACTGATATGAAAGGAAAACAACACCACAAACTCACTGAATAAGTATTCTTGAAAAATAGATTGAACTGCTCCTTGATTAACTATATGAAAACATAAGGTACAAGTCTCTCCACAGAAGTCCAACCCCTCCCTCTGAATGATAAATGACATATAGACTCAATCAAACAACTTCCCCTCCTTCAGGAGTTAAATTCCTAATTGGTGGAATTGTTTCAAATATTCTCTCAACCAACAAGTGAGAGTGAGAAGGTAAAAAACAAACTCTTCTCGTAGACTTTGATTTGAGTTTTGCTTCCTTTATGACGCATAATTAACCACAAAAACAACCTATCATGCTTACTTATTAATGATTACATCGTATAAACCTTGGCCTATAGAAGTTACATCATGAATTTAACTTTCACCAAGTCAAACTAAAAACCTAAGAAATTACACAGTGAAATTTTTAAATAAAAACTCAGAAATTTGCAGAATCACAACGCCAACTTTCATGCCACTTTTAGGTACCTTCCTAAGGTAAAATTTGAGATCTGAGAGAATGGTCAACTAGAATTGCCTATCTAGTTTCAATAACATCTTGAATTTGTGAAAATAACCCATGGGAAGGTCTTCAAAAGTTGATTCTCCCAAGGTATCTCCAAAAGCACAACGCTTGTCAAAAAGAGTGGTAGAATGATGATTTTTTACCCCTTTTTCTCCTTTTTTCTCAAAATCTGAGCCTTGTATGAGAAATATTATGAAATTGGTTTTGGGAGGAGGTCATAATATTTACAAAAATGTAAGCCACTTTTCATTTGGAGCCCTAAGGAAAAATCGTAGTGCCAAGGCACTACGCTTCTTTGACTAGCCCAATTTCTAAATTTTGCACCAAAATTCTCAAAAAACCAAAAATGTTCAAAAAACCTCCAAAATTGGTCATGAAATCAAAAATTAGGTGTGTCATGCTCTCCTGGATGCTTCAGCAAGCATCTCCAAGTTATCCCTCTCATTTTTGTCCTTCAGGGTTTCCTTTAGCTTGTTTTTCAATTGCTTGAGCTTGATGTTGCAAATCATGTTTCTGGTCTAATAATGGTGGGCCATGTGCCTCAATAGCTAGTTGTCCCTATTGGCTTTGTCAATAAGTTTTTCTAAGTGGCCATTTACCTAACTTAGCCAATACTCTCTATCTTCATTGATCTCCAAGGCAATTATGTCTTCAATGTCTAAGTCTTCATCTAGCAGGTTATGTTCTTTCTCTTCCTTCAATGCTCTTTTGAGTCCTTGGTCCTTGGCTTCTTTTTTTCCAACTTGTTTTTCATGTTCATCATGTTCACCAGGTTCCAACACTGCTTTACTTTTGCATCCTTGTTGTAGCACCTTAGATTGTTCTTTCTCCATGATGAGTTTTTTGGCCTTAAGCTGACCGTTTTCTTGCTCAAGGAAGGAAATGACGAATCTTTCCCTTGCCATATCATCCATGAGCTCCCTGATTTGAAAATCATTCTCATTGATAAATTGTTGTAAGTTTGAAGGTTCATATGCTACTTCCAAGTCAAATCACTCAAAATCATGTTCAATTAGCTTCTCGTCCTGTACATGTGATCCCTGTTTTGTTGATGTAGAAGGCTTGGCACTTTTCTCAACTTGAGAAATAAACACAAGCCTTTTTCCTCTCTGATATATTTTGGTCACCTCAGGTTTAGGTGCCTTGGGAGCCTCCCTTAACTTGCTTGATGATCCCACCTTCATCTGTTGTGTTGATGTATATGGATGATGACCTGATGAAGTAGTTTCATGTCACTGCAAAGTTGTTTCTATGAAAGAATCCCATGCCATGTTCCTTTCTGCTAACTAATGGAGGACTACAATTTCTATTAAGCTGTGATGGAAAAGGCTAGGGTGATTCTCTTTTCCTTTCATTTGTACCTTCTCATACATTTTGATTAGGCTTCTACACAAATAATTACACAAGTTGAGAGGTTTTAGAGATGTGAAATGCATTAGCAGCCTAATGTGGTACCCATACAATCTGGAAAATCTTCCCTCATAGGTGAAAAGTTTCATTACAACCTTCATCAATGGCGCATACTTTTCCCACGGGTATTTGAATGGGATGATTGTGAATGAGCTTCTTTGTAGGATGATTTTAAGAAAGGTCGGTATTGTTCAAGGTCCAAGCTTATGCCTTTGAACCAGTACTCCCCATGATCAGGTATTCCTATGGCAAGAGAGATGGCAGCTACTGAAAATGTAAATTCAATCCCTAATATGATGGCCCTTTCCCCTTTCAGATTGATGGCAATCTAATTAGTGAGCTGCTCATGAAAACCCACTTCACCCACCCTTTGACACAACCCTAGGCAACTGACATCTTCAAAGCACTACTTGATGAATGGTGAGGAGTTGATTTCATTGCAGTTGGTAGGCTCATATCTTAAGATCTTCCCTCCTTTATGATGTTTTCTCCTTTCTGATGGTGAAGAATCTCCCTCCATTTTGATAAAAATCCTAGATAAGAGGAAAATGGAAAAACAGTGAGGAATGAGCAAAATGATGAAATGAGGGAGTTAGGGAAGGGAAATGATGATAGGGAAATTTTGGGAGATGGATAGGGGTTGTACGAAACTTTGGAAGTTCGAATGGAGTGAAATTAGAGAGAGAGATGAGTAGGAGAATTTAAAAAGTAGTCCTGCTAGGAAATTGTCCAAAATGATAGGTATGAGCTACGGTTTGTGTAAAGGTGAGGTAATCTGAAGGTAAATGAGTTGATTAGTGAATGATAGGGTGATTTATATATGGACAGAGGTATGAGATGAAAAATTTTAAACTTTGCAATGTCATAACTAACAAAACCCATCATGCTCACTAGCTCTGCAACATGAAATTTCACATAAACCCTAGATGAAGAAAACTCACATTTGTACTTACTTTTCCAAAGGAAAAAAGTGAGTTAAATGATGGTACTTACTTGTTGATCATCTTAGAAAAACAAAAAGTAGTAATTCAAGCTTAAATGTGAAGTTTGGGTGAGTTTTGACAGGTTTTGGGCTACTCTTTCCCAAGTGCAACGCCGTTGACAGAAGCACAATGCAGTTCATGGAAGCGCAGTGCCACCTCCAGAAGTGCAGCATTGGGAGAATTTTGTCAATTTTAGCTAGAAAAACCATGTTTTTTCATCAAAGGAGGGAAGATATTGATGAAAAAAGGAGGTAAGGATGCAAATGAAACATGTTTGGGACTTTTTGGGCTTTTATAGGCACAATATGATCTTCTTTTGAATAAAAATGGGCCCCACATACCTTTTCAAAACATGACTCTCACCTTCTTAAACTTGGCCACTTTGGAGACTTGAAATCCGAACTTCTCTTTATCTTTTTGAACAATGAAACTTCTTCCTTTTGGAACCTTGATATTGTAACCATGAAGCACTTATGAAATTTCATAAAAACTTATTGCAAAGAGCTGCTTATCACAACTTATCCTATACCGGATTTATGCGTGAAATGAAGATAGACCTTGAAACCCTAATGACCTAATGAAGACATCAGACTGAGTGAAATGGTAATGATGATGACTGATATGATGAAGACATTATGTTTATTATGATTCTCTCATTTGAGTGATGTAAGCGACCGACATGTGATATTTTTTAAGAGAATAGAGACATTCCCAGATAAACTAACCAGTGACCAAATTTTACTCCGAAAACCTAGTGACATGATAAAATTTGACCTTGAGACTCCTCACAAACTTGGTAAAATCATATTTGATCACTCGTGGCAGGCATGAAAGACTGAAGCTAACATTGGCTCCAGCTGGGGATGGCAGCTCCTTGGAGGTGTCAAGAACACTGTAGACCAGGTACCCTTATTTATTGGGAAATGGAGTCAAAATGCAGAAAACTAAACTGAAACTGAAAATTGACTGATTATTTGACATGAAATGAATGTAAAAGTAAAATAAAAGAAACAACTAATAAACGAAGCTTTATGGTCTTCTGCTTGGGCTTCAAACTCCTATGATAGCCACTTGGACACTTGAACATAAAAAATAAACTGGTATATACAATGGTGGTGAGAATTTTCATAAATTTCTTCAAGTATGGTAGTGCTTGAGAAGCCTACCATTGATTGCTCCTCCTCAATAATCTTCTCCATTCAATTCCTCCAATAGAAAAGCATTCTTTCCTCTGAAAGATGAAATTTTGTGTGGTCCTTTCCATAAATTTTCAAACTTGCCATGTTTTCCTTTTTCTTCATTACTCGCATCCTAACGAAGAACCGCATCCCCCAAGTTGAAATTGTCTTCTTTTGTCTTGCGATCATAAATCTTTTTTATTCTTTCCTGAAGTTTAGAAGTGTTTTAAAAAACTTCCTCCCTAGTTTGTCGTAAATGAATCATATGATTTATCCTTTGCTGCATATCATTTGTTTCGCTGTCCATTTCCTGCAGAATTTTCATGACCAGGACAACAAGAGATGAAGGATAAACAATGTCAACCCCGTACACCAACTGAAAAGGAGACATACCTATGGATTTCTTGGTACTGACTATGTCCGCCCATAAAGCATTAATGAGCTTTTTGTGCCAATTCTTCTTATTGACTTCTAAAACTTTCTTGATGATGTTGTCAAAGATTTGTTGGATGATTCAACCAGACCATTCCGTTGTGGATGATAAGCAGTGGAATGCCCTAATACAATATGATACTTTGCACAAAACTCCACCATATTCTTTGACTTAAAAGCGGCAACATTATCCATGATTATCTTCTGTGGGCAGCCAAATCTAGACAAGATATTAGATTCAATAATCTGAATGATAACAGAATCAGTAGCTTGCTTTGTTGGGATTGCTTTAATCCATTTTGCAAAATAGTTCGTGGCTGTCAAGATCCATTTGTGTTGTGTTGATGATGAAGGATGGATATCGCTAATGAAATCAAGACCCCATTGTTGGAAAGGAGCTGTGATTGAAATGGGCTACAAGGGTAATGGAAAAAGTTTTCTTTTTCCTTGGCAAATTTGACATTCATGACAACTCATCATTGTTTTATACACATCAGAAAAAAGAGTAGGCCAATAAAAACTGACTCTCAAAATTTTGTTTGTTGTAGTCTTCCAGAAGTGATGGCCACCACAGTCTTCTTTATGAAAATCTCTCATTACATCCTTTGCTTCATTTTCTACCAAGCAGTTCAGCAACACACCACCAGGGTCGTTCCAAAACAAAATACCATCAAGAATACAAAATACAAAATACCATCAGAAATTGCAGCAATCAAATTGATATCTAATGCATGCAAATTAGATTCAGCCACGAGCTTAGCTAAACCTTGTCCCTTGATGAGCATTGTGGGCTTTATCTCCAAATCATACTCTAGCAGAATATAAACTCAAAAATCTTTGAGAGCTTTCACCAATGCCAAATCCTGCTTCTCAATTATGTTGTATTTCAATGCTACATACCTTATTGTTCGACTGAAAAATGCTATAGGTTGTTCATTTTTATGATCTTTCTTTTGCATTAGGACAGTTGTTAAGGTATGCTCAGAGGCGAACGAAAGTATGATGAAATCTGAAGTATAATCTGGACTAATCAAAGTAGGAGCAGTAGATAATGAAAATTTGTCTACATGGAAAGATTTCTTAGCATCTAAAGACCATTTTACTTCGCTGTCCTTTTTCCAGCATGTCTGTCATCTCTTTCAAATGTTCAACGAGGTTGGGGATGAATCTTCTCAAAAAATTGATTTTCCCATTAAAAGGCTGAATTTCATTTTTGTTCCTTGGGAAATCTAATTTCTAAATGACTTGAACTCTTGCAAGGTTAATGCGAATGCCATCCTTGGAGATAATATGTCCCAGTGGCTTACCTTCTTCCATGGAAAATAAGCTTTTCTTCGGATTAAGTGATATACCAAATTTTCTACATTTTTGAAAGACAATTCTTAAATGATGTGAATGGTCTTCATCAGATTTAGAAAAAACTATGAGATCATCTAAATAAATAACCAAGAATACATCGTTTTCATTGGCAAAAGCTATGTCCATAGCCCGCTAAAAAGTCGCTCTTGCATTCTTTAATCCAAATGGCATCTTGGCATACATGAATGTACCCCATGGTGTTGTGAAGGTTATTTTCAGCTGATCAGCCTTATGCACCAAAATCTGATTACAATTGGAATATCCATCAAGCAATGACATCCTGAAAGACCCAACAACCCTCTGAAAAATATGATCCATCTTTGGCAGGGGATAATTGTCCTTCAAGGACACTTTGTTTAAATTTCTGAAATCAATGCAAAGACGAATCTCCCCAGTCTTCTTTCTCACCGACACTAGATTTGACATCCATTCAGAAAATTGAATAGGAACTATGATACCAAACTTATAAATCCTATTTACCTCTTTTTCAATTGATGGCAACAAATTAGGATTAATCCTACTTAGTTTCTGGTGAAATGGATTTTGATTAGGCTTGACCAGAATAGACTGTTAAATGATATTCTTTTCATCGACCTCCAAATCTGAATAGTCCCAAGCAAATACATCAGAAAATTTTGTCATTAAAGCTATGTACTTACTTTTCGTCTCAGGAGATAAGGACTTTGACAATTGGATGATCTTAGGCTTGTCAATTACACCAATGTTCACATCCATGGTGGGCTTTTTGGAAACATCGTCTTGATCAAACAACTCTTCCAAAGGTACAAGACCTCTTTGAATGTTATTGTCCTTCAGCTGCAATATTTCAATCTCAGTTGCTTCCATTTCTGGATCATTTAGATTAGATGCATCATCAACGCGAGAATTCTGGAATTCACCTTCCATCTGCAGAAAATTATTGATTTGTTTGTCATCCCAAAACACTTGCCAAAATCTCATATTATTAGGAACAACCGGGTGATGTTTAACATGAATTGAATACTTATGATTGGAGTGAATGGGAATCTTCACCATACTAGCTACAGTAGCAAGAGAATCAGCTATAAAATTTTGAGTTCTAGGAATAAGAGACAAAGTATATTCTGAAAAAAGTTTTGAGGATGTCAAGGACAACATTGCGATAAGCTCTCATTATTGGATGCTTGGCTTGGTATTCCCCTTTCACTTGTTTGATTACCAACTTGGAGTCGCCATAAACATAAATTTTCTTTGCTCCCAACTTTTTCAGGATTTTGAGGCTAGTAACCAGTGCTTCATATTCCGCCTCATTGTTTGAGCAATCAAAAGCTAACTTATAAGAACTCATGCTTACATTGCATGGAATTTTACATGAATGATGCAATGGACCATGAATCCAAACATCAATCCCATCTCCTTCTTTTCCCAATGCACCATCAAACTCCGTGGTCCAAAGACCATTTTCTTCATCCATAAAAAGAACTTCTGAAGGCTAAAATGTTTGATATTTTGGAGCATGAATCATTGTATCAACACACTCTATTTTCTGCACTAACTCAGCAATCCTTTCAAGATAATTTAGTGGTTGCAAACATTCTTCATTCTCCTCTTTTCCTTCAGCAATCACAACTTTCTGCACACTACTTATAACATCCGAAACTTCTGAAATTTCTACAAGCTAACTATCATCATCTATTGAATTCATATCACTATACAAGATGAAAGATTCTAGATCAGTATGTACAACATGAATGGAGTGATTTATTGAGTTTTCCTTGCTATTAATCATGAATTTCATCTTCTTCTCACGGTAGAGTTTTCTAAGTTGCCCAAATACTGGAATAGTAGCATATGAAAATTAAGTTGTAAGGTTCCTTTCAACATCTCCCCCCAAGACCGTGAAAGCAACATATCGAATTGAGGAGGGATATCAGCAACCACTACATCCATCAACACATTCTTGGCCAGAATTTGGTCTAGGGACACTATTAAATCTTTGATAAGGCCAAGGAATTTCACTCTTCCCGAATCAATTGAATAGAGGTCATGATAAGGTCGGGTGATACTCAGTCCTAGTTTGTCCATAATCACTTTTGGCATAAGATTATGCGAGGCATCAGAGTCTATCGTGGTGTTATGGAGGATGAAATCATGAAGTTTGAGACTAAGATAAAAAGGTGGGATTTCACTATCTTTAGTAATTCCCTCTAAGGTTGGACCAAACAAAATTGTAGGCTCATCATTGGCAACATTTACTATGTCTGACATTTGGTCTACCTTCAGCATTTTAGCAATCTGAAACTTGTACTTATCATTCTTCACTAATTCAGTTAGAAGAATTGAAGCTTTCAACTTAGAAATTTCATTCTCTAAAATAAATATATTAGATTGCTTTTCCACCTCTTTTGTAGTGATGTCCTTCTTTTCAATCTACCCTTTAGCTTGAGACTCCTTCTTATGACTTTCACTTTGAACCTCCTTATCCTTTCTCACATTGCTGGTAGAGGCTTCATTGGTTTATCCTGACTCAATATGACAATCTCATTTTCTTTATTTTGATTTGCAGGGACTGTTTCTTTGCTTTGCATATCTTTCTGTGCATTTTGCCTCTTTTGATTCAATGTAACATGTACATTTATGTTCCTTAATTTGTACTGTTTCTGCAAATGACTAAGAGCATCCTGATATCCTCTTTGGTATTCTTTAGTTTGCACTGCCCATAGATCATCACTTGCAAGTACAAGATGTTCATCGCTTGGTGTAAAAGGCTCTTCAGAAAACTGATCTTCCTCCATCAGAAAGGTGGGTAGCTCATCTTCTTCAAAGAAATGATTTGCTTCTACAATTTCCTCTCCATCTTCTTCCTGCCCTTTGGTGTAATTCTGCTGAAATGGAGCTCTTACTTGTCCCTGAGGATCTTGATTTCGCTCCTCTTTCTATCTATTTCTGAACTCTTGTTGTTGTTGGCCTCGAAAATTAAGATTTCTTACTAAAGGCTCCACTTGTCGATCTGTTATAGACATTCTGTCCATCATTATGTCCATGGTTTTGATCAGATTGTCAAGCTTTACATATGATGTTGATGATGACTCCTCTTTAAAAACAACTTTCTTCTAAGATCTCTCAGGCTTTGATTTATATTTATTTATGAGCATATTAGCTTCGACACTTACTGCATTTTGTTGCATTTCTTCAAGAGTTGTAGGGTCTCTCTCCCTAATATGATATGCCATGTCTAGGTCGAAGGCATCAAGATAATGGAGAAGTGCTAAACCAAGAGGAGGTTTCATATCATTAGGAATGGAATTATACACCATATTGAACCTTGCTGTGAACTCTTGGACTGTCTCATTTTGATTTCTTTTCATAGAATTGTACTCAGCCAAAATATGCAGTGGATTTTTCTTTCCTTTCCAACGTACTAAGAACAACTATATCAATCTCAGAGAATTATTGATAGAATTAGCAGCCAAATTTCAAAACCATTTCTTCACATCTCCAAAAAAACTTTGAGCTATGATTCTCATTTTAACATCTTCTTCATCAATCTCTTCAAGATCAATAAAATTTATCACTCTATTGACATGTTACTGGGATGTAATTTCTGAACTTCCATCAAATAGAGGGAGTCTTTGGCCATAGTTTTGAGGTAGAGCGGCAAGTTGAGTAGGTAATATCAGAGAAGCGAACCGAGCCATGACTGTTAGAGGATGTAGTATAGGTACTACAATGGGTTGTGTAGGTAAAGATGGTGACACTGATAGAGGTGGTGGAAAAAGAGATGAGGTAGCTGATGTATTTGGAGGTGTAGTAGAGGATGAAACAACAATTAGGCATTCAAGCCGATATTGAATGTAAGATTTTTCAGTGGTGATTTGGAGCTGGTCAGGTAGACTTTGGAGTTTATCAAAATTTAACCACAGTTCATGATCAACATTAGAAAATAAGGAATCAAAAGAATGGAGATGAGAATCAAATTGAAAAGGTTCAAATAATACTTCAAAGAGGCGAGACTCAGATTTTGACCTTGAAAGAGATAGTTCTAACTGAATATCAAAAGGAAGGTGCTCAAAAGTGAATAAATTTTTAGGCAAAGAAGTTTTCCTTTTTATTTTTCGAGTTTCCCTTTCAGAGATAGGTGACTTAAGTTTTCTGAGTAGTTTTTCAGGGTCATCAACAATAAAAGGTGGAATTGGGTCAAGATTTGACCTAGTATGCCTTTTACAAGCCAGAATTTTCACACCTTAAACTTGATGAAATTTATAAAATCAACATATCTTTAGATACTGGAAGCTTTCACCTACAAAACTAGTCTTCTTGAAAGCTCTAATAGAATGAATCACAGGAATGGTTTATCAGTCATTTCCTTGGCAACGACACCAAAATGTTATCCTCTACAATGTCCCAAGCTGAGGAGGAAATCGAAAGAGGTAACTTCAAACCACTTGCAGTTCAGTAGCTAGCCCCACTGAACCAGAGAGGGATCTCTCTAAAGATTTCTCAATGAATAACTGGAAAAGAAATTGATTTTAGGCTAGATGTATAAGTCTTATTTGATTATTTGAAAAATTAGGGTTTTTAGGTTGCTGAACCAGGGATGAGAGCAAGCAATTAGGTTCAGGTACCAAGTTTGCAGTAGCAGGTATGAAGAGGAACTAGATAACAATGTGTTGTGGTGAACCTAAGATTTATTCAATTTAGTGTAGGTATAAAAGTTTAAGAAATCATAATGATAATGTATTAGCATGAATTCGTTAATCTAGAAGAAGAGATACATAAACATGATTTTCCACATAAACAAAGCTTTGAATCTAAGAATTATGCCTATATGACTGTAAGGAAAACCATAAGAAGAAAGAAAAGCATGTTAAGAGAGATGATTTCATCAATAAGAAACTGATGAAAGGAAAACAACACCACAGACTCACCGAACAAGTATTCCTGAAAAATAGTTACAACTACTCCTTGCTTAATTGTATGAAAACATAAGGTACAAGTCTCTCCACAGAAGTCCAATCCATTTCTCTAAATGAAAAATGATACATATATTCTCAATCAAACAAATTCCCCACCTTCAGGAGTCGAATTCCTAAGTGGTGGAACTGTTTCCAATATTCTCTCAACCAACAAGTGAAAGTGAGAAGGTCAAAAACAAACTCTTCTCTTACACTTTGATTTGAGTTTTGCTTCCTTTATGAAGCCTAATTAACCATTAAAAAAAAACCCTATCATGCCTATTTATTAATTATTACATCATATAAACCTCTAACTACTGAAGTTACATCATTAATTTAACTTTGGCCAAGTCAAACTAAAAACCTAAGAAACTACATAGTGAAACTTTTAAATAAAACCTCAGAAATTTGTAGAAGTGCAACTGTAACTTTTATGCCACTTTTAGGTGCCTTCCTGAGGTCAAATTTGAGATATTAGAGAACGTTCAACTAGCCTTGCCTGTCTAGTTTCCATAACATCTTAATTTTTTTTAAATGACCCATGGGAAGGCCTTCAAAAGTTGATTCTCCCAAGGTGTCTCCAAAAGCGCAGTGCCTGTCAAAAAGAGTGGCAAAATGATGATTTTTGACCTCCTTTTCTCAAAATCTGAGCCTTGTTTGAGAAATATAATGAAATGGGTTTTTAGAGGAGGTCATCAGTTTTCCAAAAATGTAAGCCACTTATCATTTGGATCCTTGAGGAAAAAGTGCAGTGCCAAGGCGCTGCGCTTCTATGACTAGCCCAATTTTTTAATTTGCACCAAAATTCTCAGAAAACCAAAAAAGTTCAGAAAACCTCCAAAACTGGTCATGAAGTGAAAAATGAGGTGTGTCATGCTCTCATGGATGCTTCAACAAGCATCTCCAAGTTATCCCTCTCATTTTTGTCCTTTAGGGTTTCCTTTAGTTTGTTTTTCAATTGCTTGAGCTTGATGTTGCAAATCATGTTTTTGGTTTAATAATGGTGGGCCATGTGCCTCAATAGATGGTTGTCCCTATTGGCTTTGTCAATAAGTTTTTCTAAGTGGACATTTTCCTTACTTAGCCAATACTCTATATCTTCATTGATCTCCAAGGCAATTCTGACTTCAATCTCTAAGTCTTCATCTAGCAGGTTATGTTCTTTCTCTTCCTTCAATGCCCTTTTGAGTCCCTTGGTCCTTGGCTTCTTTTTTCCAACTTGTTTTTCATGTTCATCATGTTCACCAGTTTCCAACGCTACTTTACCTTTGCCTCCTTGTTGCAGCACCTTAGATTGCTCTTTATCCATGATGAGTTGTTTGACCTTAAGCTGACTATTTTCTTGCTCAAGGAAGGAAATGATGAATCTTGCCCTTGCCATATTATCCATGAGCTCCCTGATTTGAGAATCCTTATCTTTGATAATTTGTTGTAAGTTTGAAGTTTCATCTATTGCTTCCAATTAAACTAATTCAAAATCATGTTCAATTAGCCCCTCATCCTGTACATGTGATCCCTATTTTGCTGATGTAGAAGGCTTGGCCCTTTTCTCAACTTGAGAAGTAAACAAAAGCCTTTTTTTATCTTTGATATATTCTAGTCACCTTAGGTTTAGGTGCCTTGGGAACCTCCACTAACTTGCTTGATGATCCTCCCTCCACCTGCCGTGTTGATGTATCTAGATGATGACCTGACGAAGTAGTTTCATGCCACTACAATTTCTATGAAAGAATCCCATGCCATGTTCCTTTCCGCCAACTGATGGAAGACTACAATTTTTATCAAGCCGTGATGGAAAAGGCTAGGGTGATGCTCTTTACCTTTCATTTGTGCCTTCTGAGACATTTTTATAAGGCTTCTACACAAACAATTACACATGTTGAGAGGTTTTAGAGCTGTGAAATGCATTAGCAGCCTAATGTGGTACCCATACAATATGGAAAATCTTCCCTCACAGGTGAAAATTTTCATTACAACCTTCATCAATGGTGCATACTTTTCCAACAGGTATCTGAATGGGATGATGTGTGAATGAGCTTCTCTGTAGGGTGATTTTAAGAAAGGTCGGTATTGTTCTAGGTCTAATCTCATGCCTTTGAACCAATACTCCCCATGATCAAGTATCCCTATGGAAAGAGAGATGGCAACTATTAAAAATGTAGATTCAATCCCTGCTATGATGTCCCTTTCCCCTTTCATATTGGTGGTAATCCAATCTGTGAGCTGCTACGGAAACCTACTTCACCCACCCTTTGACAAAACCCTAGGTAGCTGACATCTTCAAAGAACTGCTTGATGAATGGTGAGGAGTTGATTTCATTGCAGTTGGTAGGCTCATATCTCAAGATCCTCCCTCCTGTATGATGTTTTCTCCTTTCTGATGGTGAAGAATCTCCCTCCATTTTGATAAAAACCCTAGATAACAAGAGGATGAAAAAACAATGAGGAATGAGTGTAATGATGAAATGAGGGAGTTAGGGAAGGGAAATGATGATAGGGGAATTTTGGGAGATGGATATGGGTTGTAGGAAACTTAGGAAGTTTGAATGGAGTGAAATGAGAGAGAGAGATGAGTAGGAGAATTTAAAAAACAATCCTACTAGGAAATTGTCCAAAATGATAGGTATGAACTAGGGTTTGTGTAAAGGTGTGGTAAACTGAAGGTAAATGCATTGATTAGTAAATGATAGGGTGATTTATATATGTACAGAGTTATGAGATGACAAATTTTAAAGTTTAATGTCATAACTAACAAAAAACCATCATTTGCACTAGCTTTGCAACATGAAATTTCACATACACCCTAGATGAAGAAAACTCACATTTGCACTTACTTTGCCAGAGGAAAAAAGTGAGTTAAATGATGGTACTTGTTGATTAGCTTAGAATAACATAAAGTAGGAATTCAAGCTTAAATTTTAAGTTTGGGTTAGTTTTGGCAGGTTTCAGGCTACTCTATCCCAAGCGCAGCACTGTTGGCAGAAGCACAGCGCAGTTCATGGAAGCGCAACACCACCTCCAGAAGTGCAGCACAGTGTGAGGAGATTTTTGCCAATTTCAAATAGAAAACCCATGTTTTTTCACCACATGAGGGGAGAGCTTGATGAACAAAGGAGGTAAGGATGCAAATAAAACATGTTTGGGACTTTTTGGGCTTTTATAGGCACAATATGATCTTCTTTTGAATAAAAATGGGCCCCACATACATTTTCAAAACATGAATTTCACCTTTTTAAACTTGGCCACTTTGGAGACTAGAAATCTAAACTTCTCTTTATTGTTTTGAACAATGAAACTTATTCCTTTTGGAACCTTGAGATTGTAACCATGAAGCACTTATGAAGTTTCATAAAAACTTATTGCAAAGAGCTGCTTATCACAACTCATCCTATACCAGATTTTATGCGTGAAACGAAGATGGACCTTGAACCCTAATGACCTAATGAAGACATCAGATTGAGAGAAATGGTAATGATTATGACTGATACGATGAAGACATTCTCCTTATTATGATTCACTCATTTGAGTGATGTAAGCAATAGACATGTGGAATTTTTTAAGAGAATAGAGACATTCCTAGATAAACTAACTAGTGACCAAATTTTAATTTGAGTACTTAGTGACATGATAAAATTTGACCTTGAGACCCCTAACAAACTTGGTAAAATCATATTTGATCACTGGTGATAGGTAGAAAAGACTGACACTAACACCATGCATGCTAAAACTAGTGAGGAAAACATACATGAAACTCGATACCTGCAAGCAAACCCGTTGTACTTGTTGATTCCAATGTCCTCTTGTGGTTTCGTGCTCTTCCTTTGTCTTCTTGCTCCAAAACTCAATGTATTCCAAACTCCTCCAAGAGTGCTCCAAGAAAACTCTAAGTGTCCAAGAGTATGAGAAAGAGAGATAATATAAGAGAAATCCACCAAAACTTGTCAAGAAAAACTTGCCAACTAATCCTCAAAAGCATTTTCATCAATGAGACCTCTATTTTCTTCAATTTCTATTATTTTCCTTCAATTTTCTCCTTACATGTAGCCACTGACCTTTCACTTTCCTTTTCTCCTAATTTCCTTTATTTTCATAAATAAAATGCCTCGTGCCTTTCCAAAGCCTTTGCCTTTGCCTTTTCCAATTTCCTTAGCCATAAGAAACTAAAGTGACACCCCACTAAGATGTTTTTCTGACCATTCAACTTGGAATACGTGTCTCGTGACCGCGGTCTTATATTTTTATATTTACATGGATTTTTACCCAGGGTTGTCACATAACCCTACCCCTTGGGGGAACATCGTCCTCAGTGTTCAATGACACCTATAACTAGCAAGATCGTTGAAAACAAAACATACTGCCCATGGAGCTTTATAACATAGCTCGTTGCAATATTTACAATGACTAACATTAAAACATGACAAACATATCATTTACTAGAGCTTTATAACATAGCTCATTACGATATTTACAATAATAACCACATATACACATATACACATTTTCTTCACCTAAAAAATAATCATATTGTATATGGAGCTTTATATATCTATCTCGAAACAATATTTATTGATCAGTGCTAAAAAAAAAAACTCAAATTTCAAATTTATCGGATTAGTGTGGAACCTAGACAACCAGGTAGTGATCGTCATCCTAAATCTCGCGTAACTCGATTCATGTGAAATGGACTCCGTATGACTCCAGAAACGATTTCTATTCACTTTCCCAAACAGGCAAATTAAAAAAAAAAAAAAAAAAGGACAGCTCTGTCAGCAGTCTGTACTGATACGGTTTTCAAATGACCGTCCTTTTTCTAATCTAATAAAAAATAAAAACAAACTTCTAAAAATAAGCTACTTCTGAACTTAGTCCTTAAAACTGCAAGTGTTCATCATGGACTTGAGAAGAGTCGGTTGGCCGACTTCTGCGCTGAGCTGGGCTGCGAAAACAGAATCTATGAGAGCTGGCACTACTTTCTCGGCTGAGTTTATGATGCATTTCACAGTCATCCATTGACTGTGTGGCTTGACTAAGTATGCCCAGTAACTCTCCCAATTTAACCCGTTCAACGTCTAGATCGCTTTTCCCTTTTCCTGCGCCTTCTGCTTCCATTCTGCCTCCAGTCGTGATTTATTTGGTAGATACCCCGAGGTGGTTTCTGCGATTAAGTTGGCCCTGTGTAAATTCTCATTTACACAGTCGATAAGAATGTTTGCCTGCGTGGCCGCTGTCTCCGCTGCTTGTTCTGCCTGCCTGATTTGATCGTCCCATTTGTTAAAGAGCAATTCCTTATGACTCTCGTTTATTCTGGGTGCATTTGCTCTTTTCCCTTCCTCTCCATCACACATCATTCTATGCAGGGTAAGATAAGCCCGTGAAAAATATGATAGAAGTGTGGGGCGAACTGGGAATCCCATAACACTTTATGATAAACATGAATAGGTGACGGGTCCTGGGTAGTCCATTTCCAACCCATAGTGGGGAATTTAGACACATAGCAAATAGAATCCATAATATACGCAGATAGATAAAAAGGAGGATAGACCCTTTGAGACAAGGATCTTTTAGACTGGTAATTCATAACAGCTGTGTATAGATTATCAGAGAATATCTTGGCCCAATCCACGATATCGGCATTGGTGGCAGCGTCTATGAGTGGTAGCCATTCAGACGAAAATTTATTGATTTACGGCATCCCAAATAGTCTACAAAGCATGGCCGCAACAAAACAATACAGAGAGGTGAGGGAACCAGTGCTATACATACCGTTTTTGTCCTTTTTGAGCGGCTCCTCTTTTCTGGTCCAATCTCTAGTGGTCTCAGCCAGGTTTGGGTTCTCTGCTGCAAATTTCTTGACAAATTGTGCATTGTAGGTTGTCTGAGGTTCAGGAAGATGATACATAAGCTTTAAGTCTTGCGCGGCGAATGATCCTATGAGCCCATGTCCTTGAACCTTGAATTGTCTGCCGTGTAACTCTGCATTGTCAAGTATCCAATTGATCATATCTGTATACGGTAAAATTTTGGGTCTAG
>APFE031251772.1:166273-194344 GCA_000404065.3 Pinus taeda
CATCGCCCTAGCTGGTTTATTTCTATTTCTGGTTGTAAGCATATTTCAATATTTTCCATTAATGAAATGAAGTATTATTTCCACTGCATCTTTGTGTATATGGTTATTTATGTATTTTATTGCGTTCCTGTTTAAATTCGGATCAATATATCTATATTAAATTTTTGACCTATAACCATTTTGTTTCTATTGAACCTCAATTTCTTACTAAATGGTTTGAACCCAAAAAAATTGCAAATGTCAATAACTTATAAAAAAATATATATGCTCATGTTATTAGTATTTGATTCATATAATATAGCTTCATCTCTATTCATTAACACTTGGTCGTATAATCTATTTATTTGTCAGGATAAGAAGTAACACAAGCTTAAAAGGTAGCTTTGGTAACATTGGCTTGCCATAGTTAATCTAAAGAGCAATTTTTCTTTTTGAAATATTAACTATGGTGCATTGGAGAGGCAAAGGAGGAAAGCACAAAGATACACAAAAATAACGTGAGCTGGTAAATAATTATTGTACTAAACAAAAACGTGACTTGCATTACATCCATCGAGTTGCATCTCATCTCTCTTATTACTTCTTCATCATTACAATGTACCAAGCATTGATATATAAACACTAAACGTATAAATATAGAATCATGCAAACCCTCACTAGACTTGGCTAATTCTTGATAACTACTTCATGAAAACCCACAATGGACATCACTTGTAATTAGAGTCGACTTAAAATTATTAACTTAAATAAACTCTTCATGCATTGTATGCATACATGATTAAGTACTATTTCTAACAATTTGTATTAATTACAACGATATATATCAACCTTAGCTTAATCATGACTCAACATAACTTAAACCTAACTCCTTTTCTACAGTCTAAGTAGGCTTACAATGACACAATTATTTTTTACAATGTTCAATTTTCCTTTTCGTTTCTTCCATTTTCAATACCTTTGGATATGCTTCATTCTTAGTTGAATTTCTTATTCTAAGCTCCATAATATATCAGTTGTTGTTGTTGCAAATTTTCATTGAATTTTCTTGTTTTTGTTCTAAAAAATCATTTAAGCATGCTCAATATGTATTCTACAACGTCCTCTTGAAAGTTTCTTTCACCCTTGGACTATTTCCACAATTCTTCATCTTCAAACTATGCCCTTCGCTCTATTTTTTTCACTCTATATTCTCGATCTTCTTTGTGCCATATTTCTTAATAGCTTAATTTTATCTCTTCTTGACTTCATTGTTGAAATGTTGTTTCAATGATTTCTTCTTTGTCTTTAGAAATTCCAATTTGCGATAATATTTATTGATGGAAACAAACACTACTACTTGCTATCTCATAAATTGATCATCATTACTTGTAACAAATTATAAAATACCTAAAGAAGCATGTGCATGTCATCCTTGAAATTTCGTATATATATATATATACACACGCACACACACACACACACACACACACACACACACACACACACACACACACACATATATATAGGTTGTGAAGCATACACTCATACTCCTATGAATTGCCATTCTAACTTCTACCCAATATCAAAGAAATATATCGTTGTTGGTTATGATGATAGGAATATAATACAAGGTTCTACTTCCCACACAATTATCATTAATAGAGATATAATATTAGATTAATTTCCTCTTATTAGGTCAAATACGTTATAAGTTGATATCAAACAAGAAGAGCTACCATTAATTCAACAAATTTAATTGGAGACAAAGCCATATACAAAAAAAATGGAAACAAAAATAATCTTATGATGATAAAGAAGTTATAGATGTTGAAACCTTAAGGATAATAAGGAAACTCCATAACAAAAACCAAGAGCCTTACACATTCGAGAAATACTTTAAATCGATAAACTAATTGTATTTCATATATTTCTTTGATTATTAATGTGAGAGAATATTCTTCTTATAAAGAATCAATATATGATATCAATAATGCCAAATGGAAGGTGGCGATGAAAGGATAGATAAATGTCTTGGAGAAAAAGAAAACATGGGACCTAGTAGAAATTAGCAAAAATAGAAAGTTTGTTGGATGTATGTGAGTCTTCAAATTGAAGAAAGTTGTTCATAGTAATGTTGAGAGATATAAAACTAACTTGTTACAAAAGGTTACTCTCAGATGGAAGGTACAAATTTCCCTGAAATTTTTTCACTAGTTGTTAAGCTTATATCTATTTGTAATATGTTGACACTAATTTATTTGATTGATTTCAATTTACATAAATTAGATGTTAAAACATCATCTTCACATGCATACTTGGATGACGAGATTATAACAACCCATGGTTGATTTTACTATGTAAATAAAATAATACTAAGGTCATCGGACATGTATTACAAGTTAAATGTTGGGGAAAACATAGTGATGGGTATCATTGATGACTTATTTATGGCTATGGAAATTGGTAAAGGTATTGGAAAAGGAAAAGTGACAATAATTGATGTTTTATTTATGAAACAAAGGAAAGTAGGAGAAAAGGGAGATGAAGGGTATTATGTTTGCGTGAGAGGAAAACTGAAGGAAAAATAGAGGAAAATGATGGAAACAAAGGCCCTAATAATAAAATGGCTTCTAGGAATAGTTGTTGGATTTTGTCAGTTTTAGATGGGATATCTCTTCTACTCTCTCATTTTATCTTACTTTTGCACACTTAGACTATTCTTGGAGAATTTCTGAGCCATTTTGTATACCTTGGATTTGGATAATGAAGGGAAAGTAGAGAAGGAATGCATAATGGAATGAGTGGATCAACAACTACAACTGGATTTCTTTGTAGGTAACACGGTGCATGTATGATTTCCTTGCTAATTTACAAATGCATTGTATATGCATGTTATTATTTGGTCATTGGTATGTAGTATTTCCTGTGTTGAAAGTGGTTTTTAGCCTTTCCTTTCCATTTCCTGGATAGCCATGGTCTTGTGGGTTTTTTTCCACTTTGATTTTTTTATGGTTGGTGCTCATAATTCCTTATGGTTTTGGATTGGAACAAATTCTCTGGAAGAGATGGAACAATATAAGTTTAGTTACTACTTCTAGAGCCTAGGTTTGTGAAAAGACTCTAGAGCCCTTGGTGGGTTGAGTTACTAGTCCCTAGAGCTAAGTTGGAAAAATGCTCTAGATCCCTAGAAGGTTGTTAGCTTAGTTACTAGTTCCTGGAGCCATGTACACCTTGGGTAGAGACAGATCTGGTTGGTGTTAGTGATGTCTGACTGTAATATGTAATCCTTGTTGAGGGTTGAGATCATTTGGCCTCTAGAATCCCTAGTTTGGTTTTACTTGGTTTATTGCACGAGATCTCACATTCATACATGGAATATGCCATGGTGGTGATTGGTTGAAAGAGAGATTTGATTTAACCCAATCTATGGTGGGGTGCTACATGGAAGTCCCTGACTTGTTTTTCATCATCATATGTTAATACGAGCTTTTATTATATTGTGATTCATGTATATTTGTTAGCAATGTGTTGGTGATATTATGGTTGGGTTTCCACTGTTTATATGCTGGTTATTTTCTAGTTATATGTTGTTCATGTGATGTGTATCTTCTATGAATCTTGTAATGAGTTATTTAGTTATTGATGAGTTGATGAATGTATGGACTAATAAATGTTGTTGCATCTATTTGGAGAGGGAATAGGGCCTTCTAGTTTTTTCTGAGATAAATCTCAAACTTTTATGATTCAATATGCATTCATGACCTGTAGCATACATGCTGTTTATGTGTTTGACGAAATGTATGTTTTGTTCTAGGTATTTAGGTCAAGCTTTTTCTTAATTTTTATATGTTTATACATGTTAGCATGTCATTAATGATTCGAAGAAGTATCGAGAAGTTATGAGCAATGGTCTGGAGGTTGACCTGAAATTGAGGCACTGATCTTGGGACTGCACCCTCTCAAAAAAACGATTTTGGTCTTTACCACACCTTGGTAGACCTGTGCATGTTGTTCGAGGACTGTAATCACATAAAGGACTTGTCATGCATGCGGTTGGGGGTTAAAGTGTGTGAAAAGGATCCCTAACTTAGGGTTTTGTCACCTACGGTGGTGCTTTGGCCCTTGAGTATCCTGTAGCTTTGAGGGATGAGGTATGTTTTCAATTCATGGTTAGTTTCTTGGCCCCACTTCCTTAAATAGAGCTAAGAGATCAGGTCATTTCATAGTAACTCTCAAATTCATGTTTACCATGGTATGATGGTGACGTTGGGTAAATGTGGGAGGGGTGGTTACAAATTTGTATTAGAGCTTCTAGGTTCAAGCATTAGGAATGGATGGTGAGAATGTGTTCGTCATGCATGCACGTCAGTTGTATATGTGTTCATTATGAATACATTGTGAAATTAATTGCTTTAGTAGTGTCGTCAAGTAGAAGTTGATGATTCTGATGTTGAGATGATTGATATCATGATTTCGTTATATATACATAAGTTTTGCTAATCTGGATTGACTTTTCAAATGAGATAACCTCCCTTTATCTTCACTGAGGTATGTTAATTGGTTTTATATTTGGTTAGTGAACATGGTATCTTTGTAGGAAGTAGACAATCAAGATGACAAGCAGAATGGTGGAACATAGCTCATGTGGTTCTCCATACAAATCAAATGAACACGGTGTTGAGTACTCCCTTGACATAAAATATACATTAAGAAGTTTGAAAGAAGAGATAAGAAGTTGTAAGGAATATAATGATGATATCATTTAGTCATAGGAATACTTTCCACAACACATGAAAGGAAAGGGGAAGTTAGTGCAGTCATCCATCATAGTCTATAAGATTTGTAAAGACATGGACCGCTTAGTATCAATCATGGACATGAGGAAATGAGTAATGGGGAATATGGTAACAAGTCTCAATTAAGATAAAGGTTTGACAGGAAAGGTAGAGTCAGAGATGGTAGTTTCTTTGATACACCTAAAAAATGGGGTAATGACCATGGTTTCGATTCTAGTTATGGTTTAGAGAGACAACATCATCTTCATTGCCACCATCCGTATAGGAGTGTGAAGCAATGGTTTCCTAAGGAGTCAACGAAAGTAAATCCTCCAGTAAATCATAAGATGCAAAATATTTTTCTCTTGGGTTTTTTTTTTTAGATTACATGATTATTCAAAAACTATGGGAGCCATGATAACTAGTTTTAGTATTAAAAGGAAAGCAAAATATTGGTGGGAAGATGTGAAAAATATTATAGGAATTCAATAATAGGAGCTTACTTGGAGTGAATTCGAATTCAAGAGCCTTTCTAGGAGGAAGTATCTCTCTGAAAGGTAATATGATGAAAGGGAAAAGGATTTCCATGAGTTGAGGATGGGATCTATGACTGATGAGAAGTATACTAGCATATCCTTGGAGTTGTTGAGATATGTTTGTTACCTTAAGGAGGAGAATGCATATATTCATAGATTCATTAGTGGGTTATTAATATCATTCAAAGATAGGATTAAATTTGGTGAGCCTAGATCATTGTAGGAAGTCATTCAAAGGTTGAGGCATTGTTATGAGCAATTGAAGCACAATATTGAGTCTAAAAAGGATTGGAAATTTAATGAGAAAAATAAAGGAAAGTTGGATAAGAAGATAGGAAAAGGTCAAGATACAAATGGTAAGGAGAATGTAGTGCCACATAAGAAGTTGAATGTGGTTGACAGATGATAGGTATTTCAGTCTGAGGAGCAAAACAAGGGTGATAGCAGAAAGCCTTTGTAGTGTTGGACTTGTTGCAAGGATCATCGTAGCAGATATTTTCCACAACATGAGGGTGGTACACCACAAATTTATAGTGCTTAGGAAGCACAAACAGTTGAGGATGTTGGACAAAATATTCCTTGTATTTATGCACCTTTGGATAATAGGAAGGTTGATCAGCAAGCATCTATTATCAATATGGAAGGTAAGCTTTATGATCAAGTTGTTTCTATTTTGATTGACCCTCAATGTAAATATAGTTATATCAGTCCTCATCTGGACAATAAGTGTTGCTTGAATAAAGAAGTGCATGTAAAGTCTTGGTTGGTGCAACTAGCTACAAGTACTAAGAAAAGTGCTTATGATAGGGTAATATCTTGTGCATTTGAGATGAATATTCCTACATCAGTGCATGTAAATATGCTTCCATTAGGATCACATAGTACAATGATAGGTATGGATTGATTGTACGTTCATAGGACTAACATATTTTTTTATGATAAGTCTCTTGAGTGCTTGGGGAGACTAGAATCTTGCAAGGTAAGAATAAGCCTAAATTAGTGAGGATGGTTACAACTATGTAAGCCAAGCAGAGTAGAAGGAAAGTGTAACACTTCTCCATCTAACACTTATGTAACACTTCTCAGCATAGCACTTCGATTTTTTTTTTCTTTTTGCATCAATTTACATCCCAAAATTTACTTTTAATTTGAAGTGTATTTCCCAAGTCTGGTGGTGAGTACCCTCACTTATTATCTAGATACCCAAAGGTTTATACAAAGTTATATTCATCCCTTTTATTATAGGACTAAACAATTAATTAATGGTATACCTAAGGCATGTGATACTCCTCGTTTTTGAAGTACATGAACATGTTAGGGGTCATGTAGGTCCTATTCCTAACATAGGGTAATAAATATCTCCTAAACTTTTTATGTTTCCCATGGATTTTAGTAAGGTTATTTGTTATTGTCTTAGCTTAATTACCTTCACATATATTTTTTTTTCCTTAACTACCACCGTGGTGATATTTATGATCATATTCAAAATGGTTAATGCACTAAGTTGGGCTTCAGAATTCATGTTGCGTGGTGAATGGAATTTGGACATGTACTTGAGCTCCATGTGATGGCCACATGCTTTACTGATAATTACCCATTCACATTGGGATCTGATTGATGCCCATCCAATGGGGGGAGAGTCTCAGTTAGTTTCTAACTTAGTATCTAGGTTAACATCCAGTTCATTTGGGTCTTCTCGCCATGTTTGTGTTCTCATCCCATTAATTTGCAAGCTCAGGATGGTATTGGGAGTCATAATGTTTGTAAGTCTTTGGGGAAAATCTCACTCCATGAAGGAATATGTAATCAATGCCAACTTTTTTTCCTCAAATAGGGTTACTACACACACCGTTCCACTCAAAACTAAGGTTTCATTAGTAGTTTCAGAGTGATGGGGCTCAATAAATCATGATTTCCTACATGTATTACAATAAGATGTTTTTTTGATTTATTATTTTGTGCCATTCACTTCACTACATTGCCTCTCCTCGCGAAAGCTACTAAATTGCTTTGGTGGCCTTATGCAAGTTGTTTATAAAGCCTATATGTTTCAATATCCTTCATCAATATTCCATCTATAACAACCCTTAAGGAAACATTGAGGTTAGAATTCCGTTATTGGTTTCTTATGTTCTCCTCTAGGTTGGTTCTTTACATGCCCCTTGTTTCTCAGAGGAGCTACCAATAGTCATTATTCCCCTTCTCTCTCATGTGCTCTTTTTAACTTTCTTGTTTCAAAAATTTCTTTATGTTAATGAGAACATGTTTCTCAATTTCACCATAGTCTCTCAGAAAATTCTACCATATAGTTGATACATGTTTCAATTTACGATTGTAAATGTAATATGTACTTGGGTGACTAAACTTTATGTGTACTTATGCTTGAACTAAACCATTCTCATGTCTGCATGAGGAATTCTCAACTTGATTTTAATGAGATGGATTATAAACTCTGTGTTTCTCTTGAAATGGTATATCATATGTATCGATATACTCAATTAATCAATGGTAATTTCTTTCATTTTTTAATTAGATATTTATGGCATGTAATATTTTGTTCATTTATTAGTCTCTATTGTAGCGGCTACAACCACCCTCAAAAATTTTGGTTTTCACCCAATATAAGAGCCTCCCTTGAGAGTTTCAATTGATGACTTCGCACACTCAGGTTCACTCATGAGCTCATGTGAGACTTAGCATTTTCCTTGCTTGTTCATTTCACCATGTCTTGCATGTTGATGTCAAAGTCATGCTTGCAACCATTGTTCTGGTTATACTCAAAGTATTTTCTTCGTGTGTATTTTTTTGTTAACTATGAAAGTATCTGTCATACTCACACATAGAGTCACATCCACTATCACATAAGCATTGTCATGGTTGATCAATAATCAATCACGAGTGTCATGCTTGCCACTTGCATCACCGGTCAGTCATTTGAACATGTGTTTCTGGTTGGTCGGAGTCATATCATCATCAAGTAATGATGGTGTGTGTTTGTAAGATCACATTCACATATTTCACTTGTTCACACACTTAGTCGTTTCGTTGAGTTATGACAACCAGACTTCCCTCTGACAATCAAACCATCACCCTGCCATTGACTCGATCAAATTTCACCCAGAACAGCACAGAATCACCAAGAAAGTATTTTAATACTACGCTGCTTGTAAGAAATTTAGTCAACCTTCATGATAGCCAACCTGGAGAGTTGGACCCAACAGCCACTTCGGGGCTAACTCCCCTTAAAAATTGAGCAGAGTCTATTGACCTTTCCCACTCTGATGACTAAATAAATTGTACAGATAGGCTAGACAGACACTCAGTGTTTGTCCCTATCTCCCTTAGAAAATTACATAGTTTTGCCAGTCAGTCCTTTCAACAGTCGACGACTGCTCATCCAAAATATTGCACAGTCTTCATGAGTAGGCTCTTTACTGCTTAGCAGTCTACTCATCTCAGAAATTGTGCATAGATGATAAGGATTCTGACCTCACAACATATGTGCAATATCTCTTGCCAACAGCTACGAGCAACAGGCTGACAGTTCCCTCGAGGAATTGTGAGGTTTCTATTGCCAAGCTCCTAACCACTGATAGTTTGTTCCCCTTGGGAATTGCACAATTTCTATTGCGAGTGACCCATCAGCCAACTGCCAGTTCCCTCTAGGAATTTCAGAATTTTGGCTACCAAGCTCTTGTCCAGTTCCTCCACAAAGCAATTTCTGCCTATTGATCCTCCATGCAGCCCTCCTTGTTCCCCAAGAAAATTGAGAAAATTTTGCTGTCAAGCCTCTACTGCCTACTCGTTTAGGAAAATGCATAGGTTTTGTCTGCCTTGCCTTCCTGTAGCACAAATTTTTCCTTCCAAAATTTGTAAATTTTTTCCTTGCAGCTAAGCCAAAACTCACGAACAGTCACTGTCAACTTAGATTACCCATCTTCATCACCTAGTGACTCTTGCGCAGTTTTCACCAGCAGTGCCCAGAGCCATCTTCCCACATCGTAACCTTGCTACCTCTCCTAGTCACTTGCATTCGAAATGATCATGTGTCATGGTAGACAAGGAGTTTTTTCGATTTGATGTCTCATCACGAGTGACTGCAGGTACAGGTACAACAACAAACATGGCGTGACAATGGATGGGATGAACAAAAGGACTACATGCAGATGCACAAGCTCACCAACAAAGGAACAAACGATGCATGTGAAGATATATGATTATGAATGGATGATCATGCAAATATGTGTTCGCAGATGGGCAAACGAATAAACATGAAAGATGTGCTCACGGATAGAAAAACAAATGAGCGTGCACCATTTGTGAACAAATGAGGCTCTCAGGCTTTCCAATATGGAAGAAAGGAGAAAAATGGAAAAGAAACATCAAGTGAACCAATGAACATTGGAGACTCTGTGCCCTTTGCCATGTCGAGGTGAATATGTGACACACCATGAAGACATTCATCACCCAACAGCACTACAACATGACATGCACTCCAACAGTAGCGCGAATGTATCAGCACTATCTTGTCGAGTTGTGTCATGAGCCATGCCATCAAAATCTCTACTGTGGGCCATGTTGTCAATCAATGTAATGTAACTTGGAAGTATAAGAGAACCACTTGTTCTACAAAGAGTCATGTAAAATCGAAAAGTCATGGAAGTCAAACATTCAGTTTCACCCTTGGCTATAAATACCCCCTCATTTGTACATGCAAAGGAATTTTTCACCTCAGATCCTCCCACGTAGCTAGGACAGTCTGTAATATTTACATTGAGGAGTAAGTAGTGGCTCCAATGCCCTGTGCTCGGGGTTAGTGATGTAAGGGGTAACAATGTGTCTTGGAAATTTATCTTAATTCAAAAGCCTGCTAATAGGATAGCACATTTTCACACATGTCTTAGCTGTTGTAAGACTAATCTTGAACACTTGTAATGCATGTTTATTTAACCTATGTTAAAAAATTGAACTATTTAACTTGTTCTAATACATAGTCTGTTAATCAAAATGTGTTGTATATGTTGTTAATGTTGTCTTGCCCATGGTGGCTACCCTCATAGATATCAGACAAACCTTTCACATAAACTTCTTGTAACAATCGTTGCACTCATGCGAACTCATCTCCTGAGTGTTGTATGCGTTATCTTACCTTGTCTGTTGTAACTTCTGCATCTGCGTGGAATGATCCTCCGAAAGCTGTGCACGTCCTATTTTGTTGTGTGTTCCTAGCTGAGTTGGGACTTCATCCCAACCAATTTGGGACTCATTTCCACCCTCTCCCTCTACAGTGAAAGAACCATTGACACAAGTAACACTAGCAATCACCAGAGACACCAACCTCACTTCTGTAAGACAAATCAGACCACTCTCCTGTGTTGGAAAGTAAGAGTTGAGGAAAATCCTTAAGATAATGGCAGCTGGGCCATCATACTAGATGGGAATCCCACACCAAATGGTGTGAGGTCTAGTTGGGACTTCATATCGGGGTGATCCCCTGAATTTTGGTGAATCCATCATTATCAACATTTCTGGTGCTAGAAGGAGGGTAACCAATTGTATATGATTGAATATCCCATGACACTCATTCATCAACCATCTGGTCAAGACAGTAACTTGCACTCCCTCTCACCTACACGTGACTCTGTAGTTGGTTACTCCTCACTGCCTAGGATTGAACACGAGATTCCATATCATCAACTTCTCTCCATCCATCCCATCACTCGCTAGTTCACGAAAGTAGCTGAACTGATCCCAAGCATATAACATCTTCCAAACGCATCTAGGAAGCTAAAAGCCACTCCCACCGGAGTTGTTGTGTCATCGGTGGAAGAAGAAGTCCTTACCACACTTGAAGGTGTGGAAGAAACTATTGAAGACAGAGAGGAACCTCTGGTCTTCTGGTAAGGCGAAAAAGACACTCTTGTGATCTTGGGATCGAACTCTAGTATAGGAGGCAAAGGGGAAGGTAGTGGAGGAGGCGGAGGAAATGATGAACCAATAGACGTAGAGTCAAAACCATCAGATTCTAAAAGAGAGGAAGACGACGAGGAAGAAGAAGAGATGCATGACCCAAACTTGGAATGGATGACTTAGGGACCATTAACTCTCCTAGTTGTTTTACACAAGATGACGAAACAAGCAGAGAGGATGAGCATCAAGTTCGACCCTGACAGCATGGTGAAGGGAGAAGACCAATTGGACAACTTCTATCTATAGCTACAGACCCTTGAGGCATAGTATGACAACATAGCATGTGGATTGTTCCCATGTACCTTGGATAGTCAGGTAGTTGGATGGTATCATGACCTTCCATCAAACTCTATACAGAACTAGGGTGCATTCAAACCCATGGTCCTTGAGAAATTCGGTGATGACAAGAGCCCAAACATGGTACTCAAAGAGTTGCGGAGCCTCAAGATGTAGGGAAAAGAGAAAGTGAAATATTTCAATCAGAGGTTTACATGCATATTGAACAAGTTTGCAACGGACACTAAACCTCATGACTCCATCACTTTTGACTACTATATGTCCACATTGCCAATTAGCATTGCACATTTTGTCAAGTGAGCTCTGAAACCAACACTCTTAGAAAACTATGAAGAGGCTATTTTTGTTGAGAAAGACCTACACTCAATTGGAGTCATCAAGGATGATGTATCACCAAAGGAATCGAAGGATGCGAGCAAGAAGTTCTAAGCAATGGTGAGCAAGGGTAGAGACAAGGAAGCAACCGATATCGACAACCTCACTGAAGTGTCTAAACTCAAAAAATGGAAAACAGACACATTTTCAAGCAGTCATCTCCCCAGGGAGAGATAGGCAATCTCTTCATCAAGTAGCAATCAATTCGCTTCAAAAATTGCACAGAATATTGTGTTCCAGCAAAAACAGTGTGCAGATCCTAAGTTTTATTCTTTCCATGAAGAACATGACCCCATGAAATCGTGTTTGGATTGAAAGTGAGTCAAAAGCTATTTTTGTAATAATACACTCGATGCAAAAAGAAATATGTAGAAGCATTTGGAAGACACTAACAATGATAAAGAGGTTTCACCTAATGAGCCATCAAGCTCTACGCATATGGTGAACGAATATCAGTGCTCGCAAACAATGTTAAAGACGAATACCCAGAAGCAGCCCCAAAAGGAAAATGACCACTACAATCCTAGGATTAAAGGGGCTCCCCCTACACTTGGGGAAATGAAAGAGAAGATCAGACTTCCGATGAGGAACGTTGATCCACTGACCACCCAAAAGCCGAAACACAAAGCAAGTTCAGGAAGCCAACAACAAACAAAAGCACATCCATGAGTAGCAAGCTACAAAAAACTCCACTGGATAATGAGAAAACCCATTCTACCCCAGACACCTTAATAACTCAACCACCTATGGACTACAACAATGTTGATGACATGAAGAAAACTCAAGTGAACATCAGTTTGTTTGAGTTAGCTAAGATCCAGAGTCAGTGAAATATCCTGCTATGCACATTCTGACAGACAACAATGGACAATGCAACATCTACCATAAAGGGAGGAAGTACGCCTCCAGGATCAATTTCCATTGTGCTCAATAAAATCGAAATGGAAGAAGAAAACTCAGGTTTCCCTCCATTCCTGCTATCTTTTGAAATTTTCAACTCCAATGTTCACAACTGTTTGGCTGATTCCGGCGTGGCAGCCAACGTCATGGCACTCTCCATTGCAAGAAAGATCAATTCATGATGGAGCAAGACATCCTCACGAATCATCCAACTTGATCGAGAATCAGTACTAGACATTGTTGAACTACAAGACGTGATCATCTAACTATCTCATGATAGTCGAGTCCACCAATGCATCAACATAGTTGTTGTGGAGATACTGGAAGCATATGGTCTATTACTCAACAGAGGCTGGTCCAACAAGCTAGACATATATTTTGCTATAGATTGGTCTCACATGTGGCTTCCATTCAAGGGAAAGTGCAACCATATCTAGGTAATGTCCGAGAGGTATGTGAACCCTAATTTCACTCCCGTTAATGGCAATAATGAACCGTTTCCCTTCACAGATCTCATGTTTGGCAACTTCCTCCTTGAAGCAACATTGTGTTGTTATCCTGAACAACCAGCTCCAATCCCACTAGACACATACTTGGGACTCCTTCCTTGAGCAACTGATGGTAATGAAACTTGTACAGTACATTGTACCAATAGTAGCAGTAGTGGCAGCAACAGCAATAGTAGTACTAGCACATCATGCAGTCCATGTATAGATGAGTTGTGGACCATGTACTTTGATGGATCAAAGAAACAGGACCACTAAGGAGCTAGGTGTGTCTTGATCAACCCTAATAATAGGAATCATCTGGTTTCAAGCTGCGTGGAGCTCAAATGCAGGAACAACATTGCTGAGTATGAATCACTTGTGTTAGGCTTGTAGAAATCCATCGGCCTCAATGTGGCCACACTCAAAGTGGTAGGTGATTCCGAGATAGTGGTATGACAGGGACGTAACACCATTCACTATTTTTTAGCATCTCAAAATTTACCAATAAGAGGTATGGCGACTAATCTCAAAATTTCAAGAATTTAACATCATTTATGTACCACATACGTGTAATGTAGCTACCAATGCTTTGGCAAATGCAGCTTCGAGAATGTCACCGATTAGGGATAGATTTTCTATTGAAATTTTGTACAAACCATCTATCCCACATAACATAACTAATTTACGCATGTTTAATGGTGATAAACAGATATTGTATTTCATGGCCAATGTTGACATCTTCAAAGATGCAGCGATAGATGATGATGAAAACGAGCACTCTCTACAAGTTGAAGATGGTAATAGGAAAAGCCACCTTATCACAAAGGGTGTGGCAACATTGTAATATCTTTATGAATTGCAAGAACACTTTCAGGGGCCAAGGAACAACAAGACCCATAGCTCCACCATGAGGAATGAACTGATAAAAATAGGAATAGAACAAGATCTGAAGTTCATCAATATTGGTACATGTTGCACACGGTAAGAGAGGCAAGCCTTTGCCCACCTTTTCAAACAATACTAAGATGTGTTTGCAAGGATGTATGATGACCTGAAAACTTATGAAATGGAGATCATCCAACATATCATATTGATCAAAGAAGGGGTCAAACCATATTAACAGAAGCTTAGGAAATTACATCAATCACTTGAACCCTTATACAAAAAGAGATTACTAGTTCTCGAACGCATGGATCATATACAATGTTCGTCATTCCACATGGGTCTCCAACCTTGTTCCTATACGTAAGAAGTCTGAGGAGATCCACTTGTTTATCGATTTTCGAAACGTAAACTGCACCTTGGACAAAGACAACTACCCCATCCCGTCTATGGACCACATTTTGCAAACAGTATCTAGGGAACAGATGTTTTCTCTTCTTCACAATTTCTCGGGATACAATGAGGTTTTGGTAGCAGAACCTGATAGACTCAAAACTACTTTCCGTACCTAGTGGGGCATGTTCACTTATAGATGAATTTCGTTTGGGCTTGTAAATGCAGCAACAATATTTCTACGAGCAATGGACATCGCCTTTCGTGAACTCAATGCACAGAGCATGGTGGTTACCTCAATGATATGACTATGTTCTCAAGAAGATGAGAAGGCCAGATACACCATCTGAAGAAAATCTTTGAGTGATGCCGGAGATACGGGATTTCCTTGAATCCAAGAAAGAGTGTATTCACAGTGTAAGAGGGGAACCTCCTCGAACACATTATTTACAAAAGTGGGATCAATGTGGATTCAGACCAGGTTAAGACCATTACACATATCCCTTACCCAGCCAAGAAGAAAGTCATGCAATCCTTCTTTGGCAAGATTAACTTCCTCCAGAATTTCATCTCAGATTATGTGCAAATAGTTAAGTCCATGCAAGACATGATCAAGAAAGATGTAGTCTACATCTAGGGTAAGAAGGAAAAGTATGCATTGGCCCAAATCAAGCAGGCCATTACAGAAGTGCCTGTGCTCTATAGCCCAAACTTCAAGAAATATTTCTTTCTATACACCTTCACCTCCAATAATTCACTTGGTACATGACTCACTTAGAAGGACAAAAATAACAATGAATGTCTCATCTATTTCATGAGTGCAAGCATGCAAGGACCAAAAATACTTCAGGACCTACTTGCTGAAGAACCACTACATAGTCTTCATCCCTCATCTAGTAGTTTGCATGTTGGTTGTACAATAAGAACTGGGTGAACAACATGTGAACTAGATGACAAGCTTGCAAGAGTATGATCTTGAAATCAAGCTCGTGCACATGATCAAAGGACATGGGCTCTGCAGAATTGTAGTTGGATCAGTACACGCTCTAAAAAGTGAAGAAGAGCTCGTCAATTGGGAGCAAGAGATTTATATTTATGATATAAGGCAAGCAACACCCACTGAAGAGGAAACCTCTTGGTATGCAGATGTTTGCTAGTACCTTAAGCATGACACCATACTCTCTCACTCTTCGATCAGACAGAAGAGGGCATTACGCTTGAAACCCTTAGCATATCAATCATTTCATGGACTACTTTAGAGAAAGCACAATAATGGAGTTTTGCTTAGGTGCCTAGAGGCACATGAATTAGAGAAGGTACTTCAAGATCTGTATGACGGACATGCTAGGGGTCACTTTGCGGGAAACACCACTATGCACAAAGTGATGCGAGCCAGTTTATACTATCCCACATTACTCAAGGATGTACATTCTTATGCCTAAAAGTGTCTGGTTTTTCAGGGATGCGCCGACGGAACACGAAGATCAATAGACCCACTGCATCCCGCTGCAGTGATCGAACCATTCAACAGTGGGACCTGGACATCATTGGGGAATTTTTCTTTCATTCATCAAAGGAACACTACTACATCCTAAGAAAAACTAACTACTTCACATGGTGGATAGAAGCAGTTCCGCTCAAACAAGTGAATGACCAAAAGGTCATCAACTTCCTCCAGCTGAACATCATCTCACACTTCAACATTCCAGTATAATATTTTTTATATAATGCAACTTTTTTTCGTCTTTGAAACTCTATGAATTTGCACTACATAATGGTATTGTGTTAAAGCTTTCATCTAACTGTTACCCGCAAGGAAATAGTCTATTAGAATCTATGAATAAGAACCTCATCTGTATAATCAAGAAGACCATTTTCTCTGAGCAGCACAACTGGAATGCCACCTTGATGAATGCATTAGGGGTTGATCATGTGACACCTAAGCCTTCTCTAAATACCTCATCATACTTCCTGGTCTAAGGAAAAGAAGCCATCCTTCCACCAAATATCTACTTTCCTGCAAATTAGCTTTCTCAAGAATCCCAAGGCAAGCCTTCCAAGCTAGTTCAACGTAGGATGGATGCTTTCCATAAGCTCTAGGAAGAAAGGATGAAAGAAAAATAAAAATTCACACTCCACCAGAACGGAATCAAGAGATGTTTTGATAAGAAGTCTACAGGAAAAACTAACTTTGATGTTGGCGACTTTGTTTTGGAATAGGATAAGCCCCATGAAGACAAGGGAAAACATATGATGTTCCAGTCCCTGTGGATTGGTCAGTATACAGTCCAAGACAATCTTGGCCCACACATATCATCTGCAATCACTTGATAGGATAATTGGCAACCTTCCTATCAATGGCCAATATCTCAAGCATTATTTCGAGTAGGTCAGGCCTCGCCCATGCCATGTACATAGTTTGTTTACTACTTTTTGTTTGCATCTTGTTTGCTTTGCTTACTACCTTTGTTTTTACTTTGCTTGTTATGCTTACTATTCTTTTTCACATTAATTTTTTTTTGATATATTACTATTTTTGTTTCCAGAAATAAGTGTTGCCAACTACTATGTTGTGGATTTTGAATAGAGTATGTGGTTGAAATTGGGAGAGACTTGTGACACTGCAGCAGTTGGTCAGTCTTGTGTCTATCTTCTCTATGCTTGGTTATAGCCTTCGACCGATGAAGTCTTGAAGGAAAATACGAACCGTTTGCAAGGCAATTTTTGGTCTAAATATGAACCAGTGTCCACATAGGGAAGCCCCATGTCTGTACTCAGCCTTCTACTCTGTGTGTACAAGCTCATCCAACTAATCGAAACATAAAAGGGGAAAATTTAAATGATCAAACTTATGACATAGATATTAAATGCTTCTTTGAAGGAACAACCTCTATTGCTCTCAACAAGTTGGGATCCTTCTTCCACCCTAAACATAAATAAGTGCCTATGCATAGTCCTCTTGAATGATACACAAGTGAAAGGAGAGAAAGGATTCCTATGCAGAGAGGTGAAGCATGTAACTCGATCGGGATATTGACCAAGATCGCTAGCAGTGTAGCAATATGTGTGGTCCTGCGCAACTCCATTGGGGTAGTGTCTAGGCCTACTCGCAGCAGAGCAACAACATAGATGAAAAATTATACTCTTAAAAGCTTAGACTCATGAGCTAAACTACCCTTCCCAAATTCGAAACGCTATGATCAAGCTGGAAGTTTGATTGTGTTTGACTGAGATGGAAAAAGGTGAACCATGTATGTCCATTGGGTAAGTGGGGAAGCCAAAGTAACCTGCACAATGATTAAATACTCCCCAAAATACCAAGGCCCTGTTCTAGCAATGAACCAAAACAGAGAAGTTGGAGTTATACTAGTGTGTCGCCAAGTGTTGTAGAGCCTACAACCACCCTCCAAACTTTCAGCCTACACCCAATTTTAGAGTCTCCCTTGAGAGTTTCAATTGATGAATACACACACTTGGGTTCACTCCATGAGCTCGTGTGAGCCTTATCATTTACCTTGCTTGTTCATTTCACCAACTCTTGCATGTTTATGTAAAATCCATGCTTGCAACCATTGTTCTAGTTATACTCAAAGTGTTCGCTTCATGTGTACTTGTTGTGTTCACTATGAAAGTATCTATCGTAATCACACACGGAGTCACATCTACTACTGCCAAAGCATCATCATGGTCGATCAATGATCAATCACGAGTGTCGTGCTTAGCGCTTGCACCATCGGTCAGTCTTGTCGAACATGTGTATCTGGCTGGTTTGAGTCATCCCATCATCAAATCATGTTGGTGTGTGTCTATAAGATCAAATTTGCATCTTTCACTCGTTCACACACTTAGTCATTGTCCAGAGTTCTGACAACTGGACTTCCCTCTTATAATCGGACCATCACCCTACCGTTGACTCGATCAATTGTCAACCAAAAGAGTGTAGAAGCACGAATCAAGTCTTTTCAAGCTACGATGCCTACAAGGAATTCAATCAACCTTCATGCTAGCCACCTGGACAGTTGGACCCAGCAACCATGCTAGGGCTGACTCCTCTCAAAAATCATGTAGAGGCTACTGACATTGCCTGCTCTTCTTGCTAAAGAAATTGCATAGATAGGCAGGACAAACACTCAGTTTCCGTCCTTGTCTCCCTTCTTGCACCAATTTTCTTCTGAAAGATGAGAGTGCATTTCCTTAATTTACCAATCGGTTCATAGTGCGCAATCAATAAGCCTTCGATTGGAAATTGATCAACGTCTTCCATTTGCTTAGCACTTTGAAGGCTCTTTGAAATAATCTCTAATAACTTTCTAGAATTTTGTAATATTATTATACCAAAAACATGCTACACTAACTATCTTTTTTCTCTAAAATTTACAAATTTCCCTTCTTTATAACATGTCAATAAAGAATATATACGGGTAAAAGATTATTAAAGATTACAGAATTTAATTTCGCAACTGCTTACAGACCCAAACATGTGGAAATTTAATCCAAACATGTGGAAATTTAAAAGAGGGTTGTTAGATCATCACTTGAACCACTAATTTAAAACAGTGCTTATCTTTTCTCCCTAACATTTACAAATTTCCCTTCTTTATAACAGGTCAATAAAGAATATATAAGGGTAAAAGATTATTAAAGATTATAGAATTTAATTTCACAACTTCTTACACATCCAACATAATTACTTAATCCAAACATGTGGAAATTTAAAAGAGGGTGGTTAGATTATCTCTTAAAACACTATTTTAAAACAACGTTGTCTCCTTAACACCCTCATATATCCTTAGAGTTTTGTCATAAGAATGCAAACAACGTTATAATAATATAATTGGCTTTGATAATTATAATAGGGTATTGATAATTTTCGATGGATCTCGCCAAAGACATAACGATACACCTGATGGAGTTTAAACGTTGAGTAGATTAAAACTCAAAATTGTTTTCTAATTATTATTTTCATTTAAACTCCACATTATTTAATATTTTATGATGCAAGACTATTAGGATTTGAGTGTATTTCCTAAAGTCGGTTTTATTATGCATGCACCTTTTCACTATTTGAATTTAAACATGGATTGCTAATAAAATTGTTATTTTACAACATAATTTAGTTTGAATTATATGCCTCAAACATAATTTTATGGGCTCATTTCTACAAAGCGAGATGGCATGGGTTAAATCATTGTGAATTTACGTATATTTAACAACTTAATTATAAATAATTTATAATTGAAAATGTTGAATAATATGATCGTTAATTTAACTATGAATAGACTATTTCATTAATATTAATTAATATATTAACAATGCTATTAGTATTAATATGAATTATTACAAATAAATGACTTTAAAAAATTTATTATTTAATTAATTCATATTAATTAACATATTAATAAAATTGAATATGGTTAACTATGATTGAATCTGGTCAAATATGTTCAACCACGTTCAATGACGATCTTCCACGGTCAAGCATGTTCCACCATCATCAATCATGGTCATAATGGTTAATGAATGTCTCTATGGTGAACCATGATCAACAAAGGTTAATCATGCTTGAATATGGTCGACGATGGTCAATGTATTTAAGGTAAACCACAGTAAGCAATAGTCAACCATGATAAAAAATGGTCAACGATGGTCAAGCATGATTAATCATGGTTGAATTTCATCAACCATGATCCACCTTGATTAAAATATATGTCATCTTGATCAACTATGATGGTCAACCATGAGCAAAAAAGTTCAACCATGGTCAATCATGGCCAACCATGGTCGAATGGTTCATTGTGACAAAGATTGCCTCAATATAAAAATCAAGCATGTTTAACCACGGTCAACGATGGTCAACCATGATTAACCATGGTTGAATTTCATCAACCATGATGAACCTTGATTAAAATATCATTCATCATCATCAACCATGATGGTCAACCATGGGAAATCATGGTCAACAATGTTTTATAAAATAAAAAAATTTCAACCATGGTCAATCATGGTCTGTTGAATATAGCAACAAGAAATGCTAAAATAGAAGTGCTATAAATAGCAATTTAAGGTAACTTCTTATTTTAGTTAGTCCCTGAACTAAAATAAAGAAGTAAAAAATTTGAATTTGATCTTACTAGCTATTAGAAAAATAATTAATTAATTCACCATGAGTTAATTAGTTGTAGAAAATGAAGCATGAAGTCTATGTGAAGACATGCAACAATTTCTCCATTGATTGAGGAATTTATCCATCAGTTAAAGAGATAAGGATGATTTGTAATATTGAGTTGTAATTAGTTGGCTTAGTTAATTGAGTCATGTCCAGTTAGATTACTTCAAATAGTTTGTTGAACTAATTCTGATTTTAGTTAGTTAAAGCATGCATGTATGTAAGTACTGCACTTCAGATAATTGAATATTCTCTCATAAATAACTCATGCATGTCAGTTTAGTCAGAGACCCAGTTGAGATCATATGGTGGAACAGTGTACTATTAGTTGTAGGAATATTCTTTGGTGGATATCTCTTACATGCAGAAGGAATTCTTTCCTTGAGGATTACACAGTTACTTATTCAGTTTAGTGAGTGTGAATGAGGCCAATTCAAACATGTGAGATCATTGGACCCCAACAAAAATTGCGCAAGGAAATAAGAGGCTTGGAGGGCTTGAGGAGGACATATGTACTGTAAATTTAGTTTGTGAGCTGCATTGTTCTATTGCAGAGAGAGCAGGGTAGTTTGAGAGCTGATTCTTTTTGTAATCTAGACATATTTGCACTTCTATGATATTACAAAGATTGGGGCTTTAGGCTGAGGCTTTCCGCAGGATTATTCTTCTGCATTCATGTGTGTTTTCTTTCTCTTCATCACTCATATATGTTCTTATTAATATTGTTCATATTCGATTAAGCCTTCGCAAAGTTTTTTGTAGAAGTAGATCTTCTATTTTTCTTTAGTATATTAGATAATCTATTGATCTACATGGGGAAATTCTACATGGTGTCAGAGCTAAATTGATCAAGGAGAGAACAGTATACAAGAAGGGAGAAGTTGAAGTTTTTGATTCCTGAATATAGAATTCGAGTTCTTATCACATCTCATTTCCACCAATGAAGTTCAATGGTTTAAGACTCGAATATGCTCTTGATGGCAGTTCAAATTATATAGCCTAGAAGGATTACATCGAAGTAGTATTAAAGGATAACATTCTAAAGGAATTCATTGATCAAGAAGTTACCAAGTTGATTGATGCTACTGAATTGGCAGAATGGAAGAAATGTGTGGCTAGAGCAAGGAGAATCCTTCTAGAGGGAGTTCGAGACCACATAGTCTTGAGTCTCCATGGGAAGGAGACACTGTATTCGATGTGAAAAACATTGAAAGATCTATATCAAAATACAATGATCATAGGAATTTGGCGCTAAAAGACAAGGTTCGGAAAATCAAGTGTGAAAAGGGTGACACGATCTCTACGTATCTGAAAAAGCTCACAACCTGTAGGGATGAGCTTGGAAGTGTAGGGATCATGAAATCCGATGATTACATGGTGAGTCTTGCACTCCTCGGTCTTCCTAAGAGCTGGCATAGCTACCAAGACTCGGTTAATGGAAGAGAAAAACTACCAAATTGGGAACGAAATTGGTGAGATCTGATGCAGGAGGAGATAAGAAGAAGCACCATAGATGGATCCTCATCGAAGCAAGACGATGCGGAAAATATAACCTTAGCGAGTAAGGCGAGGAAGGCGAAGGGATGACGTCCCAATCCAAATCCGGTTCTTCCCATGATGGGAAGAAGTTTGACAAATTGAAAGTGTGATGCTTTCATTGTCATGAAGTGGGCCATTATGCTACGAATTGTCCACACAAGAAATCCAAGAAGGGTTCCTCGAAGAGATTTGATGGTGAGGCACTATTCTCATAGTTTGAGCTGGATTTCTCTCTTATCGCATGCATGGTTTCATCCATGGTGGGATGTGTTTGGTACCTAGACAGTGGAGATTCATTTCACATGTCAGGTGACTAGAATATTTCCAGTACCCTGGAGGAGAAGGATCTCCAGATGCGGATCAATATGGGCGATGATGGAAAGTACCATGTCTCAGGTGAAGCTACAGTTTTGTTTCAGAGGGAGCATGGAGCTCCCCTCACCCTGACTGATGTAAAGTATGTACCAAGTCTGAAGAATAATCTTGTTCGATTGCTATGCTAGAAGATAAAGGATATGATGTAGTCTTTAGCAAAGGAAAAGTATTCCTGAGGCATATCGGCACTGGACAGAAAAAGAGAATAGGGATTTGAGCTAAGAATCTCTACAAGCTAGAGGTAGATGACTCTGTTGCTTTGAGTTCCAAAGCTGAGATGGTGCAGAGACAAGATGTTGGTGAGCTATGGCATAGAAGATTGGGCCACTTGCACCATGGAGCCCTGAAGATCATGCAACAGATTTCTACAAGATTACCCAAGGGAAAGCTAGAGTAGACGAATACATGCACAAGTTCTATGTTGGGTGAGTATACGAAATCTTCCTTTCCAAATCGAGACAGTAGAGCTGGAGTAATCCTGGAGCGAGTTCACTCAGATGTTTGTGGACCATTCTCTACAATCTCCACCACTTAAAAAAGGTACTATGTTATTTTTATTGATGATTTTTCTCATAGATGTTGGATCTACTTCATGCAAAAGAAGGATCAGACGTTCTTGAGGTTTTGTGAGTTTAAAGCCTTGGCAGAGAAAGAATTTGGAAAGAAAATAAAAGCCTTGCGTGGTGAAAATGGTGGAGAGTATGTCTACCAGTAGTTTAATGACTTTTGTGCTACATAAGGAATTAAATGAGAGTTGACAACACCCCATAACCCATAGCAGAATGGGGTGGATGAAAGGAAGAACAGATCGATTATGGGAGAAACTTGAGCAATGTTTCATGACCAAAGCCTACCACTACATTTATGGGCTAAGGCATGCAATACAACAGTATACTTGGAGAACAAAATATTGCACCATATACTGGGAATGAAGACACCTTTAGAGGCCTTTTTTAGGTAGTGACCAGACGTGAGTCACTTCCGAATATTTGGATCATCAGTTTACTGCCATGTGACCAAAGATGCACGGAAGAATCTAGATCCCACAACTGAGTTGGGAATACTTGTGGGGTACACAAATACAACACACAACTATTAGGTGTACCTACCTACCAGTTAGAGGACTGTGGTATGCATGGATCTGAAGATTGACAAGCAGAAAGCCATGCAAGTATAACTTGAGAGGGAGCTCAAGTTGCGGATGAGGAACTTTCACTTCCTAAGGAGGAGGAGCCTCAGATTGATGTAAAGTAGCTACATGCAGAGGATCTGGAAGTGGAGACATCCACTCATGCTGAGACTTCCAGAGATGGGCAAAAACGCTCTATGGAAGCTGACAGGTTGATGCTAGATACACGGGAGAATCTGGGATAGCCATCTTCTCAACACAGACAAAGGAGGTCGCCTGAGTGGTACACTGGTTACATGGTCCTAGTTGGGGAGTGCATATATTCTGAGCCTTCATTCAAGGAGGTAGTGCAGCAACCAGTCTGGGTTGATGCAATGGTGGAGCAGTATGACTCCATCATGCAGAACTATGTTTGGGATGTTTTCCCAAGACCTCAGGACAAGTTAGTGTTGAGTTAGAGATGGATTTACAAGGTAAAGGAGGTAGATCAGGGTAGTGTTGAGAAACATAATCAAGGTTTGTTGCCCAAGTTTTCTCACAGGTGAAAGGGATCGACTACGATGAGACTTTTTCTCCAGTAGCAAGGTACTCATCGATTAGAGCGATATTGGCACTATCAGATCAGATAGGGTGGAAGATCCACTAGATGGATGTGAAGACAACATTCCTCAATGGGCAGATTGAGGAGGAGGTGTGCATTGAGAAGCCACAAGGTTTTAAGACCTTTGATCATGAGTCGCATGTCTGTAGACTCAAGAGGGCTCTTTATGGGCTGAAGCAAGCACCCCCTGCTTGGTACACCAGGATCAACAACTATTTCATCTAGTTGGGCTTCACCAAGAGTGAAGCAGATGTGAACCTTTACCACATCATGGTAGAAGGTGAGACATTGATCATTATTCTTTATGTGAATGATCTGATTTTGACTAGTGATGATCAGCTAATATAGTCTTGGAAGGAGGAGCTTTCAAGAGAGTTCAAAATGAAATACATGGGTATTATGCAATACCTTCTAGTCATGGAGGTGTGGTAGAGATATGGAGAAGTTTTTGTTTCTCAAGGCAAGTATGCCAATGAGATCCTTAGATGGTTTCATATGGAGAAGTACAAACCCATGCAGACTCCTATTGTTGGGAATTGGAGGAAGGACGATGCTACTTCAAGTGAGGTAGTAGCTGGTACTATTTATCGGCAGCTAGTGAGATCACTTATGTATCTGGTGAACACACAAATCGACATATGCTTTGTGGTGAACTAGCTGATTCAACCTATGGTTCAGCCTACTAAGCTATTTTGGAAGGCAGCGATGCATGTGCTAAGATACCTCCAAGGAACATCTCAGTTTGGAATGTTATACAAATGGAGAGAGTTATTGAAGCTTCATGGCTTCACATATGCAGATTGGGTAGGGATTCCATCAGCACGAAAGGGAACTTCTGGAGGAATCTTCAACCTTGGTTTAGCTGCAATTTCCTAGTACAACAGGAAATAGAGATTAGTTGCACTTAGCTCAACAAAGGCTGAATACATGGCTTCTAGTCAGGCTGCATGTGAGGCTATTTGGATGCGGAAGATTCTAGTGCGATTGTTTGGTCAGAGGATGGATCCCACAATGATCTACTATGATAATCAAACTTGCATCAAACTATCTAAGAATCCATTTTTTCATGATAGGTCCAAGCACATAGATATCCAATATCACCATCTTTGAGACTATGTGGACAAGAGGATCACGTTGTTGTTATATGTTTCGACTGAGGAACATGATGTAGATATTTTGACGAAGGCATTGTCAAAATCCAAGTTCAAGTTCCACAGAGACAAGATTGGGGTTACTGAGAATCCCTTTCTTGTTGAGAGGGAGTGTTGAAAATAGCAACAAGAAATGATAAAAATAGAAGTGATAAAAAATAGCATTGTTATAGATAGAATTTCGAGATACCTTCCCATTTTAGTCAGTGCCTTAAGTAAAATAGAGAAGTAAAAAATTTGAATTTGATATTATTAGTTGTTTGAAAAATAATTAATTAATTCACCATGAGTTAATTAGTTGTAGAAAATCAAACATGAAGTCTATGTGAAGACATGCAACAATTTCTCCATTGATTAAGGAATTTATCCATCAGTTAAAGAGATAAGGACGAGTTGTAATATTGAGTTGTAATTAGTTGGATTAGTTAACTAAGTCATGTCCAGTTAGATTAGTTCAAATATTTTGTTGAACTAATTGTGAGTTCAGTTAGTTAATGCATGAATGCATGTAACTTTTGCACTTCAGATAACTAAATATTCTCTCATAAATAAGTGAGGCATGTCAGTTCAGTCAGAGACCTAGTTGAGATTAGATGGTGGGACAGTGTACTATCAGTTGTAGGACTATTCCTTGGTGGATATCTCTGGCATGCAAAAGGAATTATTTCCTTGAGGATTGCACAGTTACCTCTTTAGTTTAGTGAGTGTGAGTGAGGCCAATTCACACATGTGACATCATTGGACCTCAAAAAAAACTGTGCAAGAAAATAGGAGGCTTCGAGGTCTTGAGGAGGACATATGTAGTGTCTATTCAGTCTGTGAGCTGGATAGTTCTATTGTAGAGAGAGCATGATAGCTTGAGAGCTGATTCCTTTTGTAATTTGAACATATTTCCACTTGTATGATATTACAGAAATTAGGGTTTTAGGCTAAGGCTTTCCCTAGGATTATTCTTCTGTGTTCATGTGTGTTTTCTTTCTCTTCATAAGTTATATGTGTTCCTATTGATCTTTCTCATATTCGATTAAGCTTCTACAAAGTTTGTTGTAGAATAAGATCTTGTATTTTGCTTTATTATATTGCATAAGTTGTTGATTTACAGTAGGAAATTCTACACAGTCGACCATGTTTTATAAAATAAAAAAATTTCAACCATGGTCAATCATGGTTAACCATGGTCTAATGTTGCATTGTGATAAGGATTGTCTCAATATGGAAATTAACCATGGTCAAACATGTTTATCTTAGGATTTATAATATTTATTTTATTACTTATATACCTTGGGTTTACAATTTTATCCCTTGGGTTTATTATTCATTTGAGCTTAATATTCCCTTACATTTATAATAACAATCACTAAGGTTTATTAATCTAAGGGTTCATATTCTTATGGATTAATGTCATCACTTAGGTTTATAGTCCCATGGGGTTCTAGGATTAATCCCTAGGGTTTGTTATTCCCTTGCATTTATAATATCAATCATTATCAACCGTGGTCAACCTTGTTTTATAAGTTCAATCATGGTCAACCTTGGTCCAAGGTTGCATTGGGACAAAGATTGTCTGAATATGGAAATCAATCATTGTCTCAAACATGGTCCAACATCACATTATGGAAAACATTTCTTGAATATGATAATCATGGTTAGCCATGGTTAATCATGGTAAACCTTGGTCAACCATGCTCAACCATGTTTTATAAAATCAAACATGGTCAATCAAGGTCAACCATGGTCGAAGGTCACATCGTGACAAAGATTGTCTTGATATGAAAATCAACCATGGTTAAGCATGGTCAACCATGTTCAAACATTGCATTGTGGTAATGACTTCCCTATTATGAGAATCAACCATGGTCAACCATGGCCAATTATAGGCACCCACGGGAAACCATCACCAAATGTTGCATTGTGACAATGGTTATATCAATATGAAAATCACCCATGGCTAACCATGGTCCAACCTCGCATTATGACAAAGATTGTCACAATATGAAGACCAATCATGGTCAAGCATGATGAACCATGGTCCAACATTGCATTGTGGCAAAGATTGTCTAAAAATGGAAATTAGCCATCATGGACAAAATTAATAAATGTTGCATTATGATAAATATTATTTTAATTTAAAAATCAATCATGGTCAAACATGGTCAAACATGCTCAATCATGGTACAATGTCACATTGTGAGAAGGATATTCTCAATATGAAAATTAAACATGGTCCAACATCACATTGTGACAATGATTCTCTCAATATGAAAATCAATCATGGTCAATCATCTTCAAAGATTTTTATTTTAGTGTTTATAATAATTATCAAAGGGTTTATATAGTTTGGGTTTATAATATTAGTCCCCTATTATTATTCAACCATGGTCAACCATGATCAACCATGTTTTATAAAATCAATCATGGTCAATCACGATTAATTATGGTCAACCATGGTACAACATCACATTATGACAAAGACTTTTTCAATATGAAAATCATCATTGTCTTAACCATGGTCAAA